>BPLR01005690.1:0-174590 GCA_021605095.1 Caerostris extrusa | reverse complement strand
GTTAACACTTTAAACGAGAAGCCCGAATAAAGACTGTTGAGTTAATTAGCGCCAAACACGCAAATACTAATTTGAAATAATATATATTGAAAAATATATATTTAAATGATGTTGAAAAATGGATTGCTTATTGACTAGTATTTTACATTTGCTTAGGTGTTTCAGGTGGCTTAGTTTACAAAAAAAACAGAATTGAATTTCAGTATATTTAAAGGGGACTTTATTTGTTTAGAACTAAATTATTAGAAATTATGATTGTTCATGTTAGTAAATATTGGATTTGAATCATTTAAATTATTTATTACATCCGTTGTTAATTATGATTCTTTTTAAGCAACAAAACACAGCCTTTTTCGCAAATACTGGTTCATGAAATATTACGTCGAAAACCGAATAATTTCGAGACATAATTTCATAGACTCGAAATGGTTGCAGGCTGTATTGATTTAGTGGGTTTAAATTATTTCATGACATAAAGCCATCGGTATAGATGCAAGCTTTAAATTAACTGGAACTGGATTTCTTTTTCCACTACAAACATCCATAGCACCACCGGGACTCCAATCGGAAATCTGTGGCACTGAGCGCTAGTCACTGGCCATCAGGCACCATTCAAAAATTAGATCGTTGTAAAAAAATTTCGTAAGCACAAAAATTTTTTAAAATCGTTTTTACTGAATTTCTTAAGCATAAGTTTCATAAATATTAAAATTAACTATAAACTCATCTGCTAAAAATTGTTTTTTTCTATAAACGATATTTGAATGTTATTTATTATTTGAAAACTCATTTTAAAAGAGGATGTATACGTAAAGATCTATATTTTGTTAACTTAAAAGAATCATAATTAACACCGGATGGAATAAATAATTTAAATATTTCAAATCAAATATTTACTTATATGAACATTCATAAATTTAATAATTTAGTTCTTAAAATAAAAGCCTTTAAATGCATGAAAATTTAATTCTGCTTTGTAAACTAAGCAATCTGAAACAACTAGGCAAATATAAAAATACTAAAATAACAATCCATTTTTCAAATAACATTGGAAGATTTTTGCTTTTTTATTGAAATTTCAAATTCACTTATTTAATTACATAGACTGACGATAGACAATAAAGATTGCTTTCAATTACCATTTCACATCTCCCATCTCAATAAATAACATAATTAAAGCTTTGTAAATGAATGTATGCCTAAATTTGAAACCACCCTTGTCTGAGTTTGGTCTGTGAAGAGTGTAAATGCTAATTTTCCCTGTTATTTACTCGTTATTTCTAGTTCTGGCATTTTAACACTTTAAACGAGAAGCCCGAACAAAGACCGTTGAATTAATTAGCGCCCAAACACGCAAATACTGATTTTCCAGTTTATGTCATCAATCAATTACCGGAGGGTTAATAGCTGAAATATTACGTCGAAAACGGAATAATTTCGAGACATAATTTCATAGACTCGAAATGGTTGCAGGCTGTATTGATTTAGTGGGTTTAAATTATTTCATGACATAAAAGCCATCGGTATAGAAGCAACTTTTTGAACTTGGATTTTCTTTTTTTTTTTTTTTTTTTTCAGACGGAAGTTGTAATGTTAGATAATATGTAAGATTTTACCAAACCATGATAATGAATCATTCATAGATCTATATTATTTTGTAATCAAAATTTTTTTTCATAATCATTGGCGCAACAATGGTGAGCTAATGCCTTCTTCCTACTGGCAGATTTTGAGACAGGAGATGTTTCCATTTTACGGGGATGTTGTCTGCCATATATCTCCCCACTATATTAGACTGGGACTTACGGTTTAAAGTGGATTTGAAACACTAAAACATCCATATACTGCCGGGAGCCAAACTTGGGCACCGAGCGCCAGAGCGCTAGTCACCAGCCATCAGGCTCCATTCAAAATTGATTTCGTTTTAAAAGTATTTTACTGAATTTCTTAAGCATAGGTTGTATAAATATTAAAATTAACTATAAATTATCTGCAAAATTTTTTTTTTATATAAACAATTTTTGAATTTTATTTACAGTTTGAAAAAGTATTTTTAAAAAGGATTCATATAAAAAACTATATTTTTGTTAACTAAAAATAATCATAATTAAAAACGGATAACAAATAATTTAAATTTTTCAAATCCAATATTTTTAATAATTAAATTCTTAACCGCTAAAGATTTTTTTTTTTTTTTCAATTTTAATTTATAGTTTGAAAACGTATTTTTTGCAAACTAAGCAACCTGAAACAACTAAGTAAAGTAAATAAGCTATCCATCTTAATCAAACTTAAAAGAATCATAATTAACAACGGATTTAATAAATAATAATATTTCAAATCCAATATTTAGGTACATGAACATACATAATTTTTAATAATTTAGTTCTAAAAACACATAAAATACCTATAAACGTATTGAAATTTAATTCTGCTTTGTAAACTAAGCAACCTGAAACAACTAAGCAAATATAAAATACTAGTCAATAAGCAATCCATTTTTCAAACAATATTCAAATGTTGATTTTTTGAAAGTTAAAATTTACTTATTTAATTACATAGACTGAACATAAAACATAAAGATTGCTTTCAATTACCATTTCACCTCTCCCATCCCAATAAACATAACAAGCTTTCTCTAAATGAATGTATGGTTGAATTTGAAACAGCCCTTGTTTGCGTTTGGGCTGTGAAGAGTGGAAATGCTAATTTTCCCCTGTTATTCAGTCGTTATTTCTAGTCTGGCATTTAACGCTTTAAACGAGAAGCCCGAATAAGGACGTTGGAGTTAATTAGCGCCCAAACACGCAAATACTGATTTTCCAGTTTATGTCAGCAATCAATTACCGGAGGGTTAATAGCTGAAATATTACGTCGAAAACCGGAATAATTTCAAGACATAATTTCATAGACTCGAAATGGTCGCAGGGTGTATTGATTTAGTGGGTTTAAATTATTTCATGACATGAAAGCCATCCGTATAGATGCAAGTTTAAGGTATTGGACTCGGATTTTCTTTTTATGCTATATCATCCTAAAATATTATAGTTGGCATTTTTTTTACTGTTTTTGAAAAAAATAAACTGTATAAACGTTGAAACAAGTTTTGGTTCCATCAAACCATAAGAGAAATTGAGAAATTCTGTAGTGAATAATTTATTATCAAATTTTTTGTTCTTTTGATTAATAATTGTAATTATGATTATAAAAAAAACTAAATTTCCGCATGTGGGGCAAAAGACGTCAAGAGATAAAATGTCATTTTTTGGCAAGATTGTTGAAAATTGTAGAAAGGCTCGGATTCAAATCTGCTGGTGCCATCCGTTACAGTCACAGTCACAGTACACAAGGAGAAGCAATGGTGATAAACCATTATGTATAAAAACAATGTTTTATGAATCTACAACAATATACATAAAAACAATGTTTTGTGAATATTACAGAAACTGTTATACATATACGTTTACAAGTATATCTTTTTCGAAAAGGACAATCAAGGTCTTATTGAAATAATCATCTGGTTAACGCATTATGAAATTCAGTTTCAAAATACTAAATAATTTAAATATTTGTTAATGGGTTAACTGTTGTTTCCGAAACACTGTGATGGAACTTTAAAAAAGGCAGCATTATAAAAACTGAAACATTTCTTAGCTACTACATTTGTACCGAAGAATTTCGGAACACATTTATTCAGGCAGGATTCAATATTTGCTTGATTTTTTTCCTTAAGGATGAGCAAGAGTCTTTTAAGACCAACGTTCCTTTAAAACACCGAAGGAAAAAAAAGGAAGAACACGAAAAAAAGGAAGAAGGCCGACCTGAAGAAAAAGCAGATAGGACGACATTGGGAGCAACTGTTTGAAATCGAATCTTTAGAACAGTCCTTTTTACGGCCATCGATTATCGAACACAGAACAGTGGTGACGCCAGAGTCGTCTGCTCCCCCTTTTTTCTTATTTCTTTTTAGAACACCCTCTTGGTGATGCTTCTTTATTTCTAGAATCGGGAGGGTGCAAGAAGGTAAAAAAAAAAAAAAGTTTTTTGAATGGGAGGAAGAGGTTGAAAAATGTGAAGAAGAGCAGTTTCCGCGCAAGTGACAGAAACGGAATACGGTCATTTCTTATGGCCACTTCTGACGAGATGTTCTTTGCTTTTAGAAGGGCGTGTAAAGAAAGGTTTTCTAAATTGATTATTTGTGGGATGTCTTAAAGTGAAAGGTGTTTAAGTAAAAAATCTTGGATTATTTATAAAATACATTTTTGGTAATAAAGTGGTCACTTTTAAATGGACATCAGTTGATGGAAGGAGGAATTTCAGATGTTAAGGAGGTTCAGTACATTAAAGAGTAAAAAAACGATTTTAGGATTAGTGGTGAATAATTATCTGCAATTTCAGAAGGGGTGTAAAGAAAGGTTCTCTAAATTGATTATTCGAGGGATGTCTTAAAGTGCAAGGTGTTTAAGTAACAAAATCTTTGTTTTTTTAACTTAAGTGGTCACTTTTAAATGGTCATCAGTTGATGGAAGATGATGTCTCAAATGTTAAGGAGGTACAGTATATTGAAAGGTTAAAAGAATTAATTTGAGGTTTAGTGTTGAAAAATCATCTGCAATTCATTACCTTTCTAACGAACGTATTGTTGCATATTAATAAAATTTAAATTAGAAGAGTATTAAAATAGATTTTTTCTAAAAAATGTAAATAAACTGTCATATGACAGAATCCTATTGGGAAAAGAGGATGTGAATTTCGTAGATGCTCACCCTTTTGGCATTTGTTTAAATTGTGACGTCACAATATGGGTGTGTAGTAGAGATTCTAGATTCTAGTTGTTGTGCCTTAGTTTATTCTCTTGCTGTCTTTACCTTAGATTCTAGTTGTTGTTACTTAACCCACTTGGCAGTCATCTAGACCAAGTTCACGAACCCGTATGGATTCATGGATATAGAGAAAATGGGCAGCTTCTGTTGTGATAGAGCACCCATAGGTAGAAGTCCAACTTGGCTCTGTGACGATTTTGCAGTCATATGAGACCGGGACCTACAGCTTAAAGTGGATTCCGAACCACTATAAAGATCCACACTACTTCCGACCCATGGCACAGCCGGGACTCGAACACTGTGGCACCCAGCGGCAGAGTGCCAGATACTCGGCCATTCAGACCCAACCTTAGTAATACATCTTACATAGCACTAAATGTTCCACTATCTAGTGGCTTCACGTCAAAGTCTTTTTTTATCAACTTTGTTTAACATAAATAAGTATTCATACAATCTATGCTAAACAAAGATTTATTTTAACTTAAAGTTGTTAAAGTTATTTCAAATTAAAATTTTGAAATAACTTTAAAAAAATCCTTGTAAAGGAACTTTAAAGCGGAATAAAACAGTTTTGGAAAAATTTCTTTGCGCATAAAATTTATAATTTATAGACAGTTTAAAAAAAAAGAAATAAGTATATAAAGGAGTAAAATAGAATATGATCAAGGATAGAAATAGTTCAATTTGTAGAATTTTCCTATTCTAAGGTTACTTATTTGAAATAACTGTAAAATTCTAATAAAAGTATTATAAGTGATGTATAAATATACAATAAAAATGTTTTTGAAATGATAAAAATTTAAATAACTAGCTCTTGTTACAAATTGAGGTTTAAATATTGATCAACAGTTTACAAAATGTAAATCAAATAAACTTAAATTCACTGCCATAATCTATTTAAAAAGCAATCTATAACTAAACTCGTAAGCTCAAAATTGTTTTCGGTAAATAAAATATTTTTGCTTCTTTAACATAAAATCTTTTTCTAATGTAACAAATTTCTGCACGTTTGACATAAAATTTTATGAATACTCTTCTGAACACGTATTTTAACTACACAGCAGTTTATTTTTATCAGCATAAAAATGTCAAATAAATCTAATCAGTCCACAATTTGGATCAATAATTAGTATTTCATTGAAAATTTCCCAAAAAAAGATGATTATTTCTGTAAATAACCGAACATCATGATAAACACATGAATAGATTATTAGTAATTTTTTATTATACCTTCACCATCAAGGTCGAATTTTATTGGCGAGAACTTATACTAACTGAACTAAACTCAAAAAATTATGAAGTAAAATTAATGAGGTTTTCCCTAAAAATCTATATTTTCATTTTTTTTTTTTCTTTTAGCAATAGATTTGGAAAATATCTCAAAAGAATTATATTCTAAAATAGATAGCTTTTTCCATGTTAATAATTTAAATTTATAGATGAATTTTTCAAACTTATTACACTGCAACGTGTTTATTTCAATAAATAATTAGCAAATGTTACTCTAGTTCAAAACAAGTAGCAATATCCTTAATCCTTGTTTTTGAAAGAAGGCTAAAATGTAAACTACAAGCGCACAATAAACAAAACAAAGTTGGCCTTCTTTTTTATTTCTGTATTTTAAAGTTACGTGAGTTTAATAAAAGTAATGTTTCCTTTTAGAACAGAAAAGGAATACTATCACGTAAACAGCATAAATCTATCCACTTGTCTAATACATTGGAAATATTTTTTAGAATTCAAATTTCCTTGTTAAATAGAAAATTTATGCATGCCATTACAGTGGCACTAAAATTAAATTATAAATGTTATGTTGCACTGCGAATGCACTTGCTGAACTGGGAGATTTAGTGTGAAAAGGTAATTTCACTCTGTCATGAATAACTCAATACTATTATATATAAGATATTATATATAATACTATTATTATAAGATATATTCCGATGCTATTACAATTTTTATGGGAACATATAAAAGAATTTAAATTTTATAACTTTTAAAAAGAATTTTGAATTTAAATGTCCACAAATTTTTATTATCATCATAACTGGCTCAACAGTCCATTGGGGGCCTTGGCCTTCTTTAAAAGATCCAGCCAGGCTGTCCTCCTCTTGGCCGTGGACCTCCAGATTTTGATCTTAATAACATTAAAATCAGAGTCTAAACAACAGTCGACCCATCTCTTTTTCGGTTTTCGCCTTGGTCGTTGTCCAAAAGGGATTGCATTGAAAACTTTCAAAGCAGCTCTATCATTTTCCATTCTCATGAGATGACCGGCCCATCTCATTCTGTTCAGTTTAACATATTTTAGAATGTCAATATCTCTAAAAGTTTCTCTGTCCACAAATTTTAGTGAGATTAAATATAGAAAGAAATTATTTCAATATTTTTTTTGGCACGATTGCAATTCGATTTCAATAATTTAAATAAATTTTACTTTTTAGTGATATAATTTTTTTTTAGAGAAACTAGAAAAAAATTAGATTTTCTCATTTTTTTTGTAAGAAATATTTTAAAATAATCTTTGTTATTAATTTGTGGTACCCAAAAATTGAGAAATAAGGAATTGCATCATTTTTCAAACAATTGCAACTTCGGTTTGACAACTCAATTATTTAATATGGTGGTCTGCCTCAATAACTACTTTTATAATCGAGTGGAATTGAAGATTGGGATAAGAGTCTCGCATCAGTTTAATTATTTGATGTGAATTTTTTTTCTTTTTTGTGGTTCTTTCATGGGACTCGTTAATGTCTAGCAGCTACCCTTAAAACAACCTTCTGAAAGACAGGAAACAAAGTTGACATATCAGATTCCCATGAAGACCTGTCGATTTCTTAAATGGTTAATTTTTCTAATACTGATAAAATAAAAATGCCCATATTAATCAAAATTGACTGCGATTTTGAATCATAATAAAAAATCTAATTGGCATTTTTAAAACAACTTTTATGGGGTAGAGTCTAAATAAATATTCTAACTAACTCCCCGGCATAATCCATGTTGAATCATGGCTGATTTCCTACTGGCAGATTCCAAAACACTAGATGCTTTCTTTTTACGGGGTAGGATTGTCAACACTACCCAACAGTCATATTACAGCAGGGCATACACTTTAAAGTAGATTCGAACCAATATAAACGGCCATGATACCGCAGGCCTAAAACCCGGAACCTGTTTCACCGGGCGCCATGGCACTAAATTAAATCTACTATAAATTTCAAATATCAATAATCTTGTCTAAATCTAAAAGCTTTTCATTCAAGTCCTTAAATTGAAAACAAAGTTCATAAACCATATGTTAATGTTAAATTATCTAGTCACAAAATCCGGACATATTTCGTTTTTCGAAAACGCTTTTCCAAATAATTGCACTGATTCTTTAGTTAATCTAATTCCGAAAAATGTTTTCTAGTAACAAATTCCTTAATATTTCAGTTTAATAAAAAAAAAACCAATTAATGAAGATAGGATTTTAAAGACGAAGAAAACGTTAATTAAACTGTTGTTGTTTCTTATCCCACTTGGTTAACGGTAACATCTAGACCAAGTCCATGAGTCCAAGTCCCGAGTATTCTTTAAACCGGCGAGTCTTGTTAAAGGATAAACAAGTAATATTAAAAAAAAATTTAAGTTAATTCCTACTTTTTCCCCCTATACTGCAGAAAGTTCTTTATAAATAATATGCAACTTAAATCTAAAAAAACTAAAATTAATTAATTTAATTTAATTATTGAATTAATATCTGTATTAACTTCCAGTGTCCTCCACTACAAGTTAAAAAAAAATGTATCTGAAGTTGAGTGGATGAATAAAAATTATTTTATGAACGATTGAAAATTTGAACAAGATATATATAAGAGAGAGTGTGAGCTAGTAGAAGAAATTGAAAAAAAAAAAAAGAAACATCTTTTTGCCCTTGATCTTGCAACACAAATACATGGGGCACCCAAGTCTGATTTTACCCCACCCGGTATTGGGTGCTCATTTTAATCGCCTATTACGAAGTGCGCATGGGCTACAATGGACCTATTCTAATTCGAACCCACACGGGGTCAATATAAAACTTATGAAATATGCTGAATAATGCTTATGTGAAAGCAATTATTGCGTTATAAGTATGGGTTATATGTACTTTGTTTTTAAAACTAAATAATTTTTAAGTTAATCGTTTATAAGAAAAATTTCGCTTGATTTGGTACCATTAACAAACTGTAATAATTTCTTACAAAGCACAATCCTTCAAAATCTATCCTTTTTCTTACAAAGCACAATCCTTTAAAATTTTAATTTTTCAAAAAAAAAAAAAAAGTCCAACTTCAACGAGATTACTTTTGTTTTTTATTATTATTATTTTTCAAATTGTAGTTTCCTAAACTGCTTTGCTTTATCCTAAATGTTACTTTATTCAAATAAGAAAATTCCAGATTCAATAAAATTGAGAATAAAAATGTCATCTGCACGTTTAAATTATTCGTTTTTGTCAGTTTTCCAGCTTGATTCTTTTTTTTTTTTTCACAAAAGGTGGGAGGAGGTATTGAAAAATGAAAAATGGCGTACCGTGACAAGAGATATGCATTAACCTTTATTTTTTGTTTTCACCAGCGAATCTCAACAATTCACTTTTACAATTGATGTAAATATCTCATTTTTTTTCGAACTGAATGCTTTATGGTACTGACACTCAAACTTTGGCTTACTTTCCTCTTCTTTAACAATAAAGCATTTTTGGTCCTGAAAGGTATTTTTATCATTATTTAAATAACGTCAGTATATTTAATATTTATTTTCTCAGTTTATTTTCTACGAACAAATATGCCACGTATTGCCCCGTCTACACAAAAATGAAATATTTCCTTTATGGTAAATTTTTAGTACAATATAAATATATCTGCAATTAAAGATGGATTTGAGAATTTAACAGGCAACTTTCTTTTATATAATTTAAAAGGATTTTTATATTTGATTTTCGAGTTTCTACTAAGATTTTTTCAATAAAATATTATTAATGCTACAAAACAGTTTGATATGTTACAGTAATAAATTTAATAGTTTCTTATTCTTCATTGGAGCAACAACCCCATGGTGGGCTAAGGACCTATGGCCCACCTACTTAGAGATTTCCAGACAGCAGATGTTTTCTTTTACGGGGTAGGGTCGTTAGCCCTACAAACAATGCTCTACAGTTAGTGGTTCGGAATCCACGTTAAACTGTAGGTCCCTGTCTAATTAGCCTAAAGTGTGCACAGACCTTAGAACGATAAATCAAACCAAACCATATTATACCAGGGACCTACGGTTTAAAGTATGTTCCTACCCACTACAAACATCCATTGCACCATTTAAATTCCCACTACAAACATCCATAACCATTTAAATTTAATACACTTCTAACTGGAATTTTATCAATATGTAATAATACATCATTAGAAAATGAATTGTAGGTAATTTTCAACTCGATCCTACTACTACTACAATGGGATTCCCAACCATTACAAACATCCATGGGAGCTGGCCATTCGGCCATCGAGTTAAATTAATAACCTAGAACAATAAATTTTAATTCATTTGCTCATAACTTCAATAAGAATATTAAAATAACTATTAACTTTCTGTTCAGTAGCGTTTAAAATAACTTAAACTATTAACTTTCGTAAATAACTGCAGAAACGTTAATTAATTAAATCGTTTCAGACTGCTTTTAAATTATCAAATAATACCAGAATCATTTGCATCGTTTGAAACTTCTGCGTTAAATTTTGTTGTTTCTACTTGAAACTCAGAACCGGAAAGAAATAAGAAATTGAGTTGAGGGGGGTTGACAAAAGAATAAGTTGGCGCGTAACGAACTAAAATTTGTTTGAAAGGAATGAATGGAGAACTGATACGGAATTCTTAAGTGTGATGTAATAAAGGGACCGCTGTTGTAAGTTTGCAGAGAATAAATAGAAGCTTGATGTAAGAATTAGACGCTTTATTTTATTTGTTTTGGAGCAAATTTTAATTTTATTTATTTTAAAAGGGCTGCTATTTGAAAATTAAATGTAAACTTTTTGTTAGACTTATGAGTATAAACATGCCTGTTATTGAAATGTATTCTTCCTAATATATTGTCAGATACACAAGCGTTGTTTCGTTATAGAAAACAAAACGTTTTTAATTTTGGTAAGTTTTACTAAGAAAATCCATGAGGAATTAAGGGTGTGATATTTTAAATGACTAGCCTTAAATAAATAAATTAGTTACATAAAAACAACCCTTCTTATAAATGAATTCCCAATATTTGTTTATCTGTTGGCGTTTATTTTTAATAATGTACGGTAGCTAGTTTAAAAACATGTCTGTCTACAGTCATCTTGTGCTCACTTTAGGCTAAATAGACCGGGACCTACAGTTTAACGTGGATTCCGACCCACTAACAAACATCCATGCCACCGCCAGGATTCGAACCTGAAGCCTTCGGTACCAACGGCCAGAGCGCTAACCAGTTAGCCATCAAGTTGCTAAAATTTTTCTAATAACATGCCGTCATTCAGTTACTAATGCTGGCGCTATATGTTGGCATAAGAATCTGATGTAGATAAAAAAATATTTCAAAATTTAATTCAAAAAAATTAACACAATTTTTTTACAAAATTTTTAGCTACGATTTTTTAAAACGAATTAATAAATTATGAGAAAAAAATTAATTTTCAATTGTTATAATTTTTTTAAGTTATGCTGGAATATATACATATATAACAATTTATATATAGAGAGAAAGGACCTGAATGGCCAAGAGGTGGTTTCGGGTTTAACCACAGGTTTTCGCGTTCTAGTCCCGGCGGTGCCATGGATGTTTGTTCTGGTTCGGAATCCACTTTAAACCGTAGGTCCCGGTCTAACAGGATCGTAGAGCATTGCGGGAGTATTGTTACTCCGCATCTGTAGCTTATCTTCAATCAACACTCCTGGGTAGTGTTAAGTGAGTAACGTCGGTGTAACGCTTGCCTTAAGGCACCTGAGACAACTGTCTACGTTGTTTGCCAGATGCATTAGAATAAAAAAAAGAGAGGAGAATGACTTATGCAGTTTGGTTTCTAATTCCATTCGTTATTTTTATTTTTTATTTTGACGATGCTTAGTTTAAAACGGTAAATTTTTAAGATTGTTTTATGCATACTTGAAAGAATAGAAGAATAAACTTAAAAATATCAATTGTGTTTACCAATTTAAATCTACATTTTGTTTGCATTATGATGTTATTATATGAAAACTAGATCTATTTATATAATTACAGAAAAATTCTCAAATCTTCTGTAAAAATTCTAAATCTTAATTTATTGTCTTCTGCTTTATTCTCCATTACTTGACCTTAAAAATTGAAAATAATAGTTCCATTTCTTGCGTAATAATATAATTAGCTTAAAATTGTAATAGTCATGTCATTGTGCAAAGAAGAACACAATTTTTTTTTCACTAGTTACATACAAAGGGTTTATTGAAGAAAACACAATAGAAAAAAGAAATATAATAGAAAAAGTTGTAGATATTTATTGCATCAGATTTGTGATCTGGTGCAACATGGGCAGCTGAAGCTCAGAAGGATTCAGTTGTGTCCATTGCAATTCATCCATTCATTCACTGTCATCTTTTCATGTTATTTTATTGAAAATGTATAACTTCATATATCATTCAATGGCAGACATATTGTACAGACTAAATTGCATTTGTGATTGCATGTGTAAGCATCTGGTATCGATAGTCCCATTGACTTGTGGATGTTTACCAAGTTTGCTCCGCATTATACACAAATATCGACAGTAACCTTTGAGAATTCTTCCGTAAGACAATGTCCTCCTTCCATTGCCGTCATATGATTGTTTCTGGTATTTTGTTAATTTTCTTCTTCGTCATTGGCGCAACAGCCACATGGTTAGCCAACGCCGTCTGCCTAGTGGCATCTTTCGAGATAGGAAATGTTTTTTTCTTTTCTAACACATTTCATACATTTCGTTTTTTATGCATTTCTTTTTTGTTACACTTTTCTTTTCTAACACATCTCTGAAACATTTCTTTTCATGGGGTAGAAGTGTCGCCCAACGTTCTTCAGTCATATTGGACTTAAGACCTACAGTTTAAAAATGTATTCCAAACCCCTACAAATATCCATGGCACCGCCGGCACTCGAGCCCGAAACCTAAGGCACCGAGCGACAGTGCACTTAGAACACCCTAAAGGACCAGATTCAATGTTTATTTCGAAAGAATAGTCTGGGAATATTGGTGTCCAGCCTGGTGAATAGTAAATATTTCTAACCTTAAGCAAATCGTAAATGCCTACTATTTTAGAGGCGTTATAAATCCTTCACCACTGTTGTTTTTCATTGAAGCATTGTGTAAAGACTTACCTTCCCCTCCCCCAAACCCGAAATTTCTTGACATGAACTGAAGAACATACAACAGTTGCAAAAATACCTCAAACTACTAAAATAAACAGTTATAAACTGAATTTCCGGTCATTATATTTTTTGATGTTAAGACTATTGAAAATAGGTCTTAGAGTATTAAGGTCACCATAAATCGTAGAATACGTCACCATAAATCCGGGTTGTTTTCCGATTTCAGACTACAATACCTGCGGCAAAAGAACAATCGGGTGAATGTTTTAAATCTTTAAGCGGCTCTAGATGATTTTGTTGAAATTGTGTACTAAATGCGGATACAGTATATTAGACCCTCATAGGGCACCCTGCATAATGCTGAATCTGCTACATAATATGCCGTTTCAGTAGCAAAGTTCCTCAAATTGAAGTGTCTCTCATTCCAAAACAATAAAATAAATGTGTTAAAACTGTATGTATACAAATTTTTTGTACGAAAATATTTTAAATTTCTTGTAATGCGCTCTTGTTTGTTTTAATCATATGATTTAAAACAAATTAGATTATCGGGTTTTATATTACGATTCCTTATCGCATGTTGTCAAATTATCAGATGTAAAGGTAGTTTAAATAGCTAACAAAAAAGTCAACAAAAACAGAAATAAATGTCCTTCAGAAATAAATTGTGTGTTTATTTCTTAGTTGGAAAAATCGAAGGGTTTTACCTCAATGACAAAACCAATAATCAATTCATTCATCACATGGCACCGCCGGGATAATCAGATAAAAGATAAATTACAGATTATCAGATAAAGATAAACTAGATTAAATTTCTATGTTCTTTGAGTTTTCGATTAGTTATCTATAAATGTAGATCGAATTTGTTAACGAAAAAAATTTTTTTTTTTTTTATGATCTATTAGCCTTAATTAGCTTAGATTTTAAAAAATATCAATATATTTTTAGATGACGATTATTTTACAACTGTTTAAATGAAATTATATTATATTAAATTATTAAAGAGAGCTAAGGGGGAAGGGGGCAGAATTAAAAGTACTAGTAAAGCACAATAGGACATATTTAACAGATTTTTGTTTAATTTTTTTCAGCGCTTTCATTTAAATTTAAAAAAAATTTAAAATTTAAAAAATATTTCAAAAATGCAGCAATAGTTACTTGATTTGGTTGATTGAGTAATTTATATCTACAAGGTGATTATAATTAAAGCCTCACATTCAAAACGCTGTAAAAAAAGAACCACTTGTCACAATGAGTTCCGATTTGAACTGTACATACTTGAAGAAGAGGGAAACGGTACGGCATAAAAAAGTGCATTAATAGATGGCGCTGTAAGCGGCATAAAGAAAGTGAATTCGACTGCCAGTGATATTTTGAATCGAAATGACAACGTATTTGGCGGGATTTGCCCATTAAACCAACTGTAGTGTTCAATGTGCTTGATTGTTTCGGTTTTTTGACGGAAAAAATGACTTCCAAGTCATTCAACAGTTGTGGTAATGTTATTGGAAATCCCATCCACCACGTCAAGGTCATACCAAATTGGATGGGAAAAATCGGTGGAACTTTTTGGGGACTTTTTGTAATACCATACCGTTTCCCTCTTCTTCAAGTATCTTCAGTTCAAATTTGAACTCATGATCAAGAGTGGTTCTTTTTTTTTTTTACAGCATTTTTGTAAGTGGGACTTTAATTATAATCACCCTCTATATAAATATATCTTTTATTTTTGCCCCTCTATAACATCATAGACTACATACCAAGAAGATAACTTATTCCAATAACAAAAAATAATTATTTCAACGAATATGTTTTAAAAATATTAATCATGTGTCTACAACATTGTACATAAATAAAACTTTTACCTTGCAGTAGCAGCATTCATACTAAATATCAATCCACTAATTAGTTAATAAGCTTCTCAAAGCAAATTTTTGCCATCTTTTAAAATATTAATGAATAAAATGTATATACTGATGATTCGTACAGCCGATGATACAAGACATGCCATCTTGATTTATGATGTGACGTGATGATGGTCACATGATTTATGATTTCCACTTCTCCAGCATTGGAGATGACGTCATTCCCCAGTAACTGACCAAAATAGGTCGCATTCAGCAAAAAAGACATTCAAGTTGGATCGCTTTTTTGAAGATCATAGTTGGCATAATTTTTTTCTGCAGTTTTTTCTCTCTAGAATAAAAACTGTTTTTTGTTATCAGTTCAAAATTCCTATAAATATTTGGCTTTTGGTATTCAATAACATAAATTTTTTGTATCGTTTAACATATGGTACGAACTATAGGTTGACAATGAATAATGTAGTCAACTTGTTTTATATTCTTATTCAAATTATTTGAATGCCTACTTTAAATCTAATATTTTACATTACAAAAATTTTTTGTAGCGTATTGAAAAATAAATTATCACTTTTTTTATGAACGCAATATATTTCAACATGTAAAATATACCAAATATATACTCTATTCACTATCGAAATTCTACATGTTAAAATTTAAATTTCATTTTTAATTAATAAAATATGTGACAATGTATTTGACTTGCACATTTTCCTCCACTTATATAGTTGCTATTATTCTCCATTATGCAAATAACTTGAAATTTCTGTGCTATGTACATAGTAAGTATTTAGCGATATTTATATCACCTAATAATAATATAATCGCACACAAAATACTAAATTTAAAATGAAAAAAACAATTTTTCTTAATGTTACTTCTAATTTTTCTTTTAAGATATTTTTTTTGTACTTTCAAATTAACTGGACATCACCTTTTAATCTTCAATGTTCCTTACTCAGCAAAGCATCCTATATTCTTTATATCAAGATAGAAGTGAATGGACACTTCCCCACCCAAATGTTGCAACTAAGTTTGACATATGATGTTGAATAGAGCCTCCGTTGCTTTGCTAGGGAAGGGGAGTGAATTCGTAACATATTCAAGTAATATAAAAAAAATTTAAGTCAATTCCAATTTTTTTCACTCTATTGCAGAAAATCCTTTATAAATAATTTTCATTCATTTTTTAAAAGCTTATCTGGCGTAATCTATTGGTAGATATATGTAACTTACATCTAAAAACTAAAATTAATTAATTAAATTTAATGAATGAATTAATATTTTAAAAACTGTATTAACATGTGTGTCATCCACTTCAAGTTCAAAAAAAAAATGTATTTGAGCATGAGTGGATGAATAAAAAGTAGTTTATGAACGATTGAAAATTTGAACAAGATATATATATAGGGAGAGTGTGAACTAATAGAAGGAATTGAAAAAGATTGACAAGCTCCGGATTTTCATTCCAAACGGTGATAGAGGGATGTGAATGCAGTGTTACATGAAAGGCATTGTGCATCCCGCATAACGCATACATTTCTACATGTCTCCAGTTCTAGCTACAAATTACCTGAATTCAAAATACTTGACATTGAAAAATATTTATTTTACTTATTTAAATCCTATATTTGCTGAAGTGGTGTCTTTTCATTAGTGGTATTTCTTGTGTACATTGCAGAGTCAGGAAAGATTTCAAATCCTGCATTGCTGTGTGATTACGAATTGGCTAGGCGTACAATGCCTCTTCTAGAAATTTGTGGAGCTTAATGGCCAATTGGCTAGCGCTCTCGACTTTCGTACCACAGACTTCGGATTCGGATTCGAATCCTGTTGGTAGCATGGATGTTTGTTAGTAGTTAGAAATCCACGTTAAACTGTAGCTCTCGGTTTACTTAAAGTTTGTATACAATGACCGTAGAACGACAAACAAAACCAAATCTAGAAGTTTTCAAACTTGGTACTAAGACATCCTATATAAAATTAGAGCACGACACTAACCGACACGTAAATTATTCATAAATACATCAGTTTTCAAAAGTATTTTGTGTTATATCATTTATTTTATAAATTCAACTATTTTAGAATAACAAGGTTTTTAATAATTTCACCATTTTGAGAAAACGACACATTAAAAGAGGCAAAATTTAAAATCAGATGAATTATGAGAATGAATCAATAATAAATTCATACATTTACTAAAAAGTCTTTAAGATAACTTGATGCATCAATATACATATATCTGTGATTTTTGAAAATTAAAATGGGTTCTGTTTAGCTAGACTCGACAGTGGATTATGATGTCTGGAATCAAATCTTTGCTCGCCATCTTTACTAATGTAAAAATTATTAATATTTAAGAGTTATGGACAGATCAATGCATTTTATGTTTCTGACAATATGAAGTAAAACTTTTTAAAAAGATTACACTTTTAAACCGTGACATAAAAGTTATTTGCTTATTTAAGGATTATTTGAAACTTCAAATATTAATTACTCGTTTAAAATGTAATGATAAGACGCTGTTAAAGTTGGTTTCATTGAGATAATCCTTTAGAGAAAATTTCGGAGATTTAATTTATCAAAATTGAAGAATAAGCAAAAAGAATGGGCAAAATAAATCTCAAAATAGAAAAAATCTGAGACTTTCAAGAAACTTTATGTTAATCAATAGACCTTCGAATGAATTTTAAATAACTTAAATTTATCTGTAAGCTTATGTATCGCTATATATATATATATATATATATATATTTACATACATATTTTTTTTATATAAACTGAAGAAAAACTAAATCAAGGTTTTGGAACTTATAGTGAAACATACTTTCTTTTAAATATGTAGGAAGTTTTTTTAAATCAAGGTACGAACTTATAGTGAAACATACTTTCTAAGGAAGGAAGTAATGAAAAGCTGAGTGGGAGATAGCCTAGGATTACTTGATATTGTCATGATGAACAATTTAATTACACCAAAATTAATAAGTTTTGATGAATGCTCTTGATGTGACGAATCGGACATACAAAATGCAGACCTTTTTAAGTATCATATTTTAATTGAAATCACATTATTATAGTTTCCCAAAGATATATTTGATGCCCGCATTTTCAACATGGAAATACCAAGTAATCCTGCTAGCCCCCACTCATCTTTTCATTCCTTTCTTGGCATTAGATTCCCCAAAACTTCCTTCCTTAACAAAATATATTTCACTATAAATTCTACACCTTGATTTAGTTTTTCTCCAGTATTCAGATTATATAAAATATTAAATACATTATCTATTTATTTATGTATTAAATAAGAGTTAAAAATTTGCGAAATCTAACCTTATAGAAAAATTTAAATTAGTTAAAATTCTTTGAATTAAATTGTTAATTTCATTTTACTGTTGTTATTAAGTAAATTCAATATCTTATCCAAAATCAATAAAAAAAATCAACAGAAGAAGATTTAAAAATATTCATAAATTTATCACATGATTTTTAATTCATAACAGTATTCAAAACAGAATTACAGAATAATCACGAAAAAGTTTTCTTTTTCCTATGCAAAACTGTGACATTGATGGATTAGATTCCTGGGATCCTTTAATTACTATGCGTCTAGACACTACGTGATGCTTCTGATATCAAAAGAATTCCTTTCAAATGCATAAGCAGACGGACATTTTAAAGCAAAATTGCTTTAAATTCTTTTACTTTTTGTATAACACAAATTACTAAAAAAATTGCAAACGTAAATAAAAAAATAGTTTCTATTGTTGGTATTTTCTTTTTTTCGAAAGCCTTAACCGTTTCTTTTGAATTTAGTTACAAGCTCACTGTTTTCCCAACTCATAGCCCGGTAGTAAAATGCTGTTCTATAGCGTGCAGAAAGATTCGGGTACGCCAGCAACTTCCATTGCAGTAAAAGTGCATTTTCATTGGCAACGCGACGCTAACGCAGCGTCAAGTTTGGCGAATCATATTACGGATTGTGAATGATGAGGTAGCGTCCAGGAAAACTCGGAAACATCGGCAACTTCCGTTGCAGTAAGGGTGCATTTTCATTGGCAACGCGACGCCAAAGCAGCGTCAATTTTGATAGCGAAGGACTGAAGGTAGGAATAGCGAAGGTCTAACAGTAATGTATGTGTCATGCATTCCGATTGCTAATCTGAATCCTCAAATTTGACGCGGCTTTGTCAATCGAAATGCACCCTCGTTGCTTTCAGAAACGAGAAGATCCTATGAAGATTGTGATAATTTATCTAAAGGTAAGGAATGTCGATGTGAGCATCGATAATAAAGCTGTTTAGTGAGCGATTTTCGGGTTTTTTCCTATAAGATAAACAGCTAATGGGCACAACGCCCTAATGGTCCTTTCGGAAGAGAATGCCCATCCGTCGTTGAGTCGGTTGTGGTATGTATAAATGAAACGCCAGATCTGCAAAAAAAACCCAAAAAACTTCTACCATTTTTTAAAAAACGCATAATTTAACATTGGGTTTCTAAAGAGAATAACACTTTACACATGTAACGAAAATAACATCTACACAACTTCAAAATGGAATCGAAGTTTAAAACCACCTTAAATAGTCTTTTTTTAATTGCAATTTCAATTTTGTCCTTTTTTTTTATTTCATTCGTTGTTAATCATTCCAGCTCATCTTTAAAAAAAAAAAAAAATTTTTTCGTCAATATGTTTCATTACTATTTTGTTTACTACGAGCGAAATAGAAAAATAAAAGCAGGAGGTCTCGGCAGCTCTGAGTGGTAGACAGGAGGGTACGAATCCACTTGCAGTTAAGGGTGCATTTTTTATTGGCAACGCGACGCTAACGCAGCGTCATTTTTGACGAATCAGATTAGAGAAATTATGAAAAAAAATAGAGATTTGAGAAAGTTCAACCCGCTGTTCACCAGGCATCTCTGAATGTTAGTTTTGTTGTATAAATATGGTTTTTTTTTTTTAATGTAAATTATTATATGGTAACTCAATTTAACCAGTCCATACCAGACTTAGCCATGAAGAACTTTCAATTTAATTTATTGGCTTTAATTGAGTTGTCTAAACCAACAAGCTGTGCAAAGTCTTTTAAAATTGAAATTTGAAGAGATCTTTTACTTTTCATCTAATTTGGCATGGATTTTAACTATGATATAGATATTTAATTTACATTTTTATGATATTTATTTTAGAAATGCACAAAAAATTTTCTTATGTAAAATTCTATATTTATTTTAAAGCTGGATAAATGTTTTGAATCTATAATAAATCATTCGACTCCATATTAATTTAATCAGATTCATTAGCAATACTATCTAGCAACTTAATTACCATTAACAAACAAATTACCTCACAGATTAACACATCTCATTTCCTTCTAAATCTTCGCAGCGTAATATAGTTGACCCCTGCGGATAGTTTTATGGGAAAGTAACTTCAAGTCTGGGATTACCATCCCTACTAAGTAGTGCTGGGGCAACTCTTTAGGAAGATTTGGGGTGAGCATTAAAGCCCATTTATTACATTCCGTAAATTAGTCGAATGTATTTTTAGTTCCAGGTACAGTTATGAAACTCGATAATTACAGTTACGGTTACCTGTACCCGTGGAAGGGTAATCGATCGCTAATCCTCTGGAATTAGAAACTGTTTTTGAAGTTCATTATGCTGTTCATAGGATTTGATGAAAATTCGATAAATGTTGCTCTTTCAGTAAATGTAGATTAATGGCGATATTTGAAAGAATAATCCTCAAAAATGCATGTAATTATCTCTTATACAGTTTTACTTACTAGCTTATAATCAGTAATTGATGTGTTATGGAAATTACGTCAGAATACTGATATAAATTTATTTTTTAGTATTTTTAGTAAATCTCTGAAATTTCGTAACAATATCCCATTATTATCATTATCAATCCCATTATTATTATTATTATTATTATTGTTATTTCGTATCCCATTATTATTATTCATTTTTTGGTTATTTTAAAAATATTATGAAATGACCAAAATAATGATTTTGGATACTTTTCATATAATATTTAAGGTGAATATTTTAAAAATTCTATAATGCTATTCATTTTCAGTTGTTCAGTTAATTTTTATAACCCAGTAAAATTCTAAGTATTCTATTTAATTGAAAACAGTAAAGTTTGGCATAGAAATGTAAATAATAAAAACGTAACAATTTAATGAAACAGTCAGTTATTTATAATGGCTAGCTGGCTGTGTCGACCAGGTAGCCAGTTTTAGAAAAAGGTATCACAAGCTTGGAAAAAGCATAAAATACTATATTTTCTTTCATATTCTTCTTTCTTCATTGGTGCAACAGCCCCATGGTGGGCGAAGGCCTTCTGCCTGCTGGCAGATTACGGAACAAGAGATTTTTCTTTTTACGGTGTAACGTTTTCAGCTCTACGCCCAACTCTTTACAGTCATATCAGAACCGGAACCTACGGTTTCAAGTGGATTCCATACACTACAATCAACCATGACACAGCCCGGACTCGAACCTGCGACACCAAGCACCAGTCACTGGGTGACATCAGGCCCTTCTTTATATTACAATCCAGAAATATGCTTAATGCGCTAAGGATTCTCAATAATTACAGCAAGCCTTTTTTCAAAGAAAAAAAAAATTAACGTGAGCTCACAAATAACAGCAATTTCTTCGTCAGATGACAAATAACAGGAAAACGCTTTGGTGAAAACCACTTAAAATTTAAAATTCTACACTAACTTAATCTCAACTCCTTAAAAATTCCGTTACAATTAAGACTAATTATATGTATGAAGATAAAGTACTTTCAAAAACCAGATACGAATGTCAGAATAATTATTTATTTCATAATAAACAGAATTGGGAAGAGTAATTTATATACATGATGTAATTACAAAAATTATATTAAATATATATTAATTTATCGAAAGCAATTTTTAATGAATATCCAAATAAATTTTACATACAAAATGTAGAAAGTTTCAAAAATATTTTTTTGAAATGACTTATTATATTAATATAATCCACCATCGATTATATATTTCACTTTCTCGTAATGCCTTCCAATTATTTATGCATATATGTCCTCACCTTAATAAATTGACACAATTTCTGTCCTATATATTATTTTCTAAGGGGCCTGATCGCAGAGTGGCTAGCGCTCTGTGCCGCAGGTTTCCGGCTCGAGTCCCGGCGGTGCCATGGATGTTTGTAGTGATTCGAATCCACTTTAAATCGTAGGTCACGGTCTAACAGGATCGTAGAGCGTTGCGGAGGTATTGTTACTCTGCGTTCGTTGCTTATCTCCAAGTTATACGCACCTCCTGGGTAGTGCTAAGTGAGTAACGTCGGTGCAGCGCTTGCCTTAAGGCGTAAATGACAACTGTCTAAGTGTTTGCCAGTTGCATTAGAAAAAAAAAGAAAAAAAAATTTCCAATACCGGATGTCTTCAAAGATAATTTATACGAAAATGGCAGATAAAAAGCAGATCCAGTATTAGTTAGGGTGCGACCATGGAAAGCATACCAGTCACAGTTTGAATTTTGTCGTCAGAATTTAAAAACAAGGCTTCCAAGCAGGATATTTCGAGAATTCGTATCACACTTCTAGGCCTATTCTTATCTAAGGTGTAACGCCCCGGCCTATATTAGACCTATAACGTCTTCAAGATGAAGGCCACTTTCAGGTTCTTGGGAACACATTAATTTTTATTTACAATCACTATATATATATATATATATAGTGATTGTAAATAAAAATTAATGTTGTATATATATATATATATATATGTATATATATATATATATATATATATATATATATATATATATATATATATATATATATATATATATATATATATATATATATATATATATATATATATATATATATATATATATATATATATATACTATAATTTTATTTTTAATAACCCAGTGTTCTGTATTTATATATATATATATATATATATATACAAATACAGAACACTGGGTTATTAAAAAAAAAATTTGTTCACGAACTGCAAGATTTAATCACAAGTACAGTTCACTCCAAGGACGGAGACTTTGATTGTTCCCGAGTCTACATCGAATATAATTGCCTTGTCTGCGGCAGACTTAATTATCACACGGTGTGCTACACGAAACCACGGGGTTAACTTTGAAAAAAGAGGCGGAAACGCCTGATTATTCAGTCACTTTAGAGAAAAAAAAAAAAAAAAAAACATTTGTTGGTAGACTCGTGGCAGAACTCTCTCTTTTTCTTTTCCAAAAACCTCCCTTTCAAAAATTCGTCAAGAAGGATGGGGGTCAGCTTCCCTCGCATCTGATGGCGAAATGGCTAGCTCTCTCTCGTCTTTGGTACCCCAGGTCCAGGTTCAAATCCTGGCGACGGCATGGGTGCTTGTTAGTGGTTCGGAATCCACTTTAAACTGTAGGTCCAGGACTGTTTATCCCTCGTGTGCCCGAGATGACCATAGAACGACAAACTAAACTTCACATCTCTTTGGTGTAGACATTTCTCAGCTCATGGTCGATCATCAATCACGATGGAACAACTCATGGTGTAGTCCATATTCCATCTGTAATGTTTTCGACCTGTCAAGGTGGCACAGACAATCGCTAATTTCTTGAGTTTCATTACACACTGAATATCTACTATCAGATTTGAGTGACTGGTTCTTCTCATTAGTACAAAACACTAATTGCATGTAATATATTCACAACACTAATTGCATGTAATATAGCCACAACACTAATTGCATGTAATATAGCACAACACTAATTGCATGTACTATCCACAACACTGACTGCTGTCAAATTTGAGTGATGGGTTGTTTTTATGTACTTGTCAAAGAATATTCATTCCTCTCTCTTAGGAATGAAATGCCTAAACTATTCACTTGAGAAAAAAATGTTACAACGGCATGAACATGAATGCATACTACTGCTAATAATCATTTGTAAAGCTTGAACTCGCATCCCTTAATTCAACTACCAATTCGTTATCCCCCAGGCCGCAACGGTCGGTTTCTAAATGCTACGAGCTAGTTTACTCGTATTAGTTATCAGATGAGTCATGTATTGATTAACTGATAATAATAGATTAGCTTCGATAAAGGTTTCCCTCAGGCAATAAGAACTAAGCAAATTTGTCTATTGTGCAAGTCAAGTATTTATAGGGGGCATTATCTTGAAAAATTTCCGATGAAGTTTAAAATTTTTTATTATCTTTCAGGTAGAGCATACTATTACTTTACATAGGTTAATTTAAATTATATTGATCAAAAATGAAATTAAATACAAGTGTGTATTTGTTTCATAAAAGAAATCAATCATATAAAATATGATAAAATATAAAAAATGTCTACTTTTTTAGTGAAAATAATACAAAGATAACCAATTTTATTCATTACTGGAGTATTCTATTTCTGGGGTATGTTAGGAATACGTCAAATTTTATTTGTTCAAATTTTGGATATAAAGAAACTGAATCTGTTCACTAGAAATATGATTGAAAATAAGCGTACATTATGATCAGCAATAATATTATCACTTGAGAGAGTCAAACTAAATATTTAAGAGCTATTCTGGATCTGCATTTAACTTGGAAACAACATTTTCTGTACACCAAAACTAAATTTCGTATCTCCTTCAGGAAACTCAGCACACTTATGAATAGACATTCTACCATGACCAGGGATAACAAAATCATTCTTTATACTGCTATGCTTCGTCCAATTCTCACGTGCGCTTACTCGGTCTAGTAACTTAAAAACGCTTGAAACTTTACAAAATATTACTATCCACCAAATCACCTCTGCTAAATGGTTCAGGCGTAATTCTGATATCTATAAAGCTATTAACATTCCTTCTTTAAAAGATTTTCTTCGATACATCTCTATTAAATTTTTGACACGCTTATTAATCATGAAAATACTGCAGTCTAGAAGATTGACTCTTACATTCCCAATCATGAATTAAAACGTCCGCACGAAATTTTAATTTAATTTTCAACTAATACGTCAACCAAAGAATCTTTATTAATAAACATAAATCGCTAACATTGAAAACTTTTATATTTTCTAGTTCCAAATCTGCTTTCCTAATCTTCTTATTCACAATCGATTTAATTTAACACATAATTTAAATAATTTGATTATTACTAGGGGGTTTCATTAAATTGTTCTTCAAAACAATAAATAGATATTTTATTTCAGCCATAGCAATTGTTTTGAGCATTTCAAATTCGTTACCATGCCAACAAATTTGATTGCATCTCATTTTCCTACGTAATTTTTATCATTTGGTCCATTTATTAAACGTATTATATATTAAAAGGAATTTTTCAAAAGTAGTTTATTTATTTATTTTTAAGAAGTATTTTGAAACACGAAGAAAATTGTAAATCTTCATGTTTATTTTGTGACACATAAGCTTAAGTCTATCAAATTCCTTACATATGCGAAAAATCTAAAAATAATAATATTTGAAAAATTTCTCTAACGTTTTCATTCCATACAAATAGAAGCCTTTAAAAAGTTTAATGTTGAAATCAATCTTTTTTTACAAAATAACATTGGAACATTCTACATATAGAATAAGGGACATTGTATAAAATGTTATTCTTTTTGACAGTCATGACATAACTTCAACAACAGAAATCAAAACAAGAAATACATTTCTCTCACTCATATCCCCGGACTTTGCAGAAATAGTGTTCAAATGGCTTCACTATCTAAATCAATTTCAATCTGTCTTTTAACGTGTTATGTCCCTTAAAAATCCAGTTGAAAAACTGGATCTTTCTGTATTGTATGAATGGGAACTGTATGAATCTTTCATACTTTTATCAAATAAATAATCATATCTCGTGAAAAGAATTTTTTTTTTTTTTTTATTTTTCTCTTAAATTTGAAACAGAAATTTGCAACAGAACGGATTTTAATTTATCCGGACCGGTCATTTTATTTCGTTCTTGCTATTGGTTGTATAACAATCACTTAAATAAATTAATCTCTAGCTTAATTATGGCCATGATACATTAAAAGAGAATTAACGGAATTTTATTGCTTTGTGAATTTATAAAATGAACGCTTGTTATTAATCATATATAGATGAAGTGCTGGGGCTTGATGGCCGAGTGACTAGCGCTCCGGCGCTGAATACCACGTTCGAGTTCAAGTCCCGGCAAGTGCCGTGGATGCATGTAGTGACTCGGAATACACTATACACAGTAGGTCCCAATCTGACAGTTGGGCATGGGGCTGACAATCCTACCTCTTAAAAAGAATGCATCTCCTTTTTCAGAGTCTGCCAGTAGGCAGACGATCATGGTCCAACATGGACTGTAGTGCCAGGGAGTTAGTTAGATATGAAGTACTCAACTGAAGGCAAATTTATAAAGTTTTAATTTTCTCTTAAATTTTTATTTTATAAACATTTAAAAACAGGGTGTTCCACAAAAATTGGTTACCAACTTTAAGTGTTGGTCTCTTGGACCATAATGAATAATTTTTTACATAAAAGATGTAGTTGGTGAAAATAATGATGTGTTCTCACGTTGGTCATTAAATGCTTGATGGAATTATTTACAGAATTTTCTTAGAAAGGTATAGCTAAGTTTGATGGATGCCGTTAAAGCAGCTTCATGTAATCATATCTAGTTTTAGCATTATGGATGCCCACAAATTTCAACAACAATGTATAGGACTACCTCAATAGTAATTATCCTAATTGCTGGTTTGAGAGAGGTAACTATTTACATGTCTGCGCTATCCCTTGACCTTAACTATCTAAATTCCGTCTGGTGGAGATTCATGAAGACAATTATATATGATTCACCCGATCGAACATCAATCTCGTCATGGAAACAGTGTCACAGGTTCGTGACACACCGAACATGTCCGATATTCCGTTCATAGACTATATGAAATGCATTATGGTGGATGGCAGGAATTAGGATCATTTATGATATATTGTTTTTTTTTTCCTCTCACGTGCATCGCTGAGTTTGTTTTTGTCAATAAAAGCATGTTAACACAGCTATCGAGTTCCTTAAATTGCATGTAGGTCATGAAGACATGACGCATGATTGAGGTTTTAGGCACTAATTCCCGTGTAAAAATCTCATATCATGGTCTGACAGACCAGAACAAAGTATTTAAACGAACTTTTGGGACTCTGTATCTTTTTTATGTATAAATTTTTTTGAATTGATCCAAAGTGAATCCTACTTATATGTTTTCTATATAGGATATTTCATGAAAATGTTTTGAAGTCTGAAAGAGCAAAACTCGTTGCTCGAAAGTAAACATGAAAAGAGAATCTTATATTTACTACTCATAATTTCGATAAATTAAAAAGCAAATCTATGAGGTTACTACATCCAATAGAAGTACAAGTTTTATTAGTAACATTATGAAAATACCAAGTATTTTTCGTTCGTTAACATTAGAAACTGCTCAAATCATTCGTCTTTATACTTCCAAAATAATATCAAAAAAATTATATCAACTTTTTTGTAAAATATTTTAGAAAATTTGAGTTATCACTTTTTAAAGAATGAAATTTGTACAAAAACATAATTTTTGCGGAAAATGCATTTTAAAGTAATTGGGTTTTTCTTATTTTTAAAATGTCGCCAATTGTATTTTATAACAATTAAACTACATTGAGGTTTTATAGGAAGCAGATATTGCGAGTGAGGAAGGGTTGATGCGATGGTGATGTTTGGTGTTTGGTTTGGTTAGTCGCTCTACGGTCATTTTTTGCACACTTTAGGCTAATTAGACCTGTTTAACTTGGGCCTACTGTTTAACTTGGATTCCGAACCACTAAGAAACATCCCAGGATTCAGGATAAGCCAGGATTCGAATCTGAAGCCTGTGGTACCAGAGCCCAGGGAGAGAGGGATTTAGATTACAAGCAGGGGTATAGAGTCGCCGAAAATATTTATGCCTCCTAAGCCGGGTTTTTCTTATGAACTCCTAACTCCCGACTGCTGGCTCTTTGCAGTAATTTTATATATTATAATCTTTTCTAAGCGATTTTGGAAAAAATGTTTAATTCAATCTCAGTTTGATATATTTATTGAAATATTCTCATTTGTTATCAATTCAATTTTTTAACAATTCCATCTCAATTTGGGTCATTTATTAATCTCAATTTGGGTCATTTATTAATCTCAATTTGGATCGCTATTTGTTAATTTATCAAATCTTAATTTCTCAATTTGGAACTCAGTTTGTTATACCTATCTCTCAATTTGTTATATTTATTGAACTGATATATAAAAACAGTTTTTTTTTTCATAACAAAGTAATTTTTTACAACTTAAAGGTGTAGTATTTGCACTAACTTAAAAGACATTCTTGTACTGTAAATTAGCTTATAAAAGAACAAACACATTCTGAAAAATAGCACTATTAAATTATCAGGTGCTAAAGTATTACAGAATAACTAAATAATAATAAGGTACACAGTAACATGAAAAAAATTATCTTATGAAATTCGATATTTTCCCCAAAATTTCAGCTTTCATCATAGTATAATATCTTAAAGTAGATCAAAGAAATTAAAACTGAATTTCACAGTTAACATCCAATGAAGAAATTTTAAAAATGTTCATTAGGAAGAAACAAACTTTCACAAAGTCTAAATTAAACTAAACTAAACTGTACGTTTTTCAAAGTTAAAATTTTTTAAGACCTTATGTCAAGTTTAGGGAATCGTAATGTCCCTTTCTAAGCAAATGGTTCTTTATTTAAAGAATTGAATTGTCAGGGTGTGTTACTTGAAAAAAAGAGTGCTTTTGCATTCAAATCAAACAGAGACGTTAGTTTATTCAGGTACCGTATAGAATGCAAATGTAGAAGAAAAATACTCCTTTTTATAATCCAATAAAGTAATTTATTTGCAAATGGACGAAGGGATTCATGTTAACCATTCTATTTCCGTTTCTTTTGTAAAGTATCTGATTTTAATTTCAAAAGAAGAATTTTCTTAAAAAGCTTTGTAGAGAGAAAAGCGAGAGTCATTTGTTTGAATAAAAGAATATTGTTTTGAAAAGAAAACAGTCTTCAAGTATGGTAGCATTTCTTTCATATAAAAGTATCTTTTTCTCCTGATTTAATTAGGTTTGAATACCTAGTTTTAAAAGCGTCTTTTATTACCGAATTAAATGGATTAATTATTTCAGAATGATTTCTTTACATTGATGTTGATGTTCTTTAAGATTTCTATAAGTGAACATCAATTTCACGTATATCTCTAGATTAAAAAATGGCGATAAATTTTTTCAATAAAGGCGCTAAGCAAAATTTTCGCTATGCTACCAGATATTTTATTATGATTCTTTTTTCGGTTATAGCATCATAAAATTTGTAAAATTATTTTCGACTACTAAGTCAATTTTTTTATAAGACTACTAACTCCGGACTCTCTGAAGTTTTATGTACTATAGTTTTTTTTTTAATGGATTTAAAAAAATTTAATTCAAGTGTCTCAATTTGTTTCATTTACGGAATTCATTTATAAAAAAACAGTTTTTTCATAACAAAGTAATTTTTACAACTTTAAAGGGGTAGTACTTGCACTAACATAAAAAATTCTTATACTCTAAATTAGCTTATAAAAGACAAACACATCTTGTAAATATAATACTAAATTATCAAGTGCCAAAGTATTACACAAAACCTTAAAGCAACCCAAAGAAAATTGTATATTTTAATCTCAAAGTACGTTACACTGACATGAAAAAAAAACTTATCTTACGAAATTCGATATTTTCACCGAAATTTCAGCTATGATTTCTATATGATATCTTTAAGCAGATCAAATAAATTAAAAACTAAATACTATAGCTAACATCCAATGAAGAAATCTTTAAAATTTTCATTAGGAAGAAACAAACTTTCACAAAGTTTACTTTAAACTAAGCGAAACTATACGTTTTTTAAAGTTAACATTTTTTTAAGACCTATATGCCAAGTTTAGAGAATCTTAATGTCTCTTTCTAAGCAAATGGCTCATTATTTAAAGAATTCAGAATTGTCAGGGCATGTTACTTGGAAACAAAACTGCTTTTGCATTGAAATCAAAAGAGATGCTAGTTTATTCAGGTACCGTATAGAATGCATTTCACGTACAAGAAAAATACTCCTTTTTATAATCCAATAAAGTAATTTAATTGAAAATGGACGAAGGGATTCACGTTAACCATTCTATTTCCGTTTCTTTTGTAAAAGTGTCTGATTTTAACTTCAGAAGAGGAATTTTTTTTTCTTAAAAGCTTTGTAGAGAGAAAAGCGAGAGTCATTTGTTTGAATAAAAGAATATTGTTTTGAAAAGAAAATAGTCTTCTAGTATGGTAGCCATTTCTTTCATATAAAGTATCTTTTTCCGCTGATTTAATTAGGTTTGAATACCTAGTTTTAAAAGGGTCTTTTATTACCGAATTAAATGGATTAATTAGTGCGGAATGATTTCTTTCATTGATGTTGATGTACTTTTAAGATTTCTATAAGTGGACATCAATTTCACGTATGTCTCTACATTAAAAAACATTGGCGATACATTTTTTCCTCATCCATTTAATAAAGGCGCCAAGGAAAACTTTGGCTATATTTCCAGATAATTCATGAATCTTTTCTTGTTTATATTGTTATAAAATTTGTACAATCATTTGATAAAATAAGTGTATTTAAATAAATAATTTTCCTTTTATTACCGAATTAAATGGAGTAATTAGTACAGAATGATTTCTTTTCATTGATGCTGACTTTTAAGATTTCAATAAGTGAACATCTATTTCACGTATATCTCTAGAATAAAAAAATCTTTGGTGATAAATTTTTTTAATAAATGCGCCAAGCAAAATTTTGGCTATGCTACCGGATAGTTTAGTATGATTCCTTTTTCGTTTATATTATCATAAAATTTGTAAAATTATTTTCGACTCTTAAGTCAATTTTCTTATAAGCCTACTAACTCCCGACTCTTGATTCTTTACTGAACTTTTATATACTACAGTCTTTTCTAATGTATTTTAAAAAAAATCTAATACAAGTGTCTCAATTTGTTTTATTTATTGAACTTGTATATGAAAACAGTTTTTCATAACGAAGTAATTTTTACAACTTTAAAGGTATTATTAGTGTAGTATTTACACTAATTTAAAAATCCTTTAACTCTAAATTAACTTAAAAGGAATAAACATATTCTGTAAGAATAACACTACTAAATTATCATGTGTTAAAGTATTTTAGAATAGCTTAAGCAATCAAAAGAAAATTGTACATTTTAATCTCAAAGTAGGTCACACACACGTGGAAAAAATTATCTTATGAAATTCGATATTTTCACCGAAATTTCAGCTTTCATCATAGTAAGATATCTAAAACAGATCAAATAATTTAAAAACTGAATACCATAGTTAACATTCAATGCAGAAATTTTGAAAATTTTTCATTATTTAGAAACAAACTATCACAAAGTCTGTCTTAAACTAAACGAAACTAGTATACTTTTTCAAAGTTCACATTTTTAAAGACCTATATGCCAAGTTTAGGGAATCTTAATGTCCCTTTCTTAGCAAATGGCTCTTTATTTAAAGAATTCAGAATTGTCAGGGCATGTTACTTGGGAAAAAAAGTGCTTTTGCATTCAAATCAAACAGAGATGCTAGTTTATTCAGGTACCGTATAGAATGCATTTCACGTAGAAGAAAAATGCTCCTTTTTATAATCCAATAAAGTAATTTATTTCAAAATGGACGAAGGGATTCACGTTAACCATTCTATTTCCGTTTCTTTTGTAAAGTATCTGATTTTAACTTCAGAAGAAGAATTTTTTTCTTAAAAACCTTTGTAGAGAGAAAAGCGAGAGTCATTTGTTTGGATAAAAGAATATTGTTTTGGAAAGGAACAGCCTTCAAGTAGGGTAGCCTTTCTTTCATATAAAAGTATCTTTTTCTCCTGATTTAATTAGGTGTGAATACCTAGTTTTGAAAGCGTCTTTTATTACCGAATTAAATGGACTAATTAGTACAGAATGATTTATTTCCGTTGATGTTGATGTACTTTTAAGATATCTATAAGAGAACATCAATTTCACGTATATTTCTACATTAAAAAATTTTGGGGGCATTTTTTTTTTTTTTTAATGCGCCAAGCAGAATTTTGGCTATGCTGCCAGGTAATTTATAAACCTTTTTTCGTTTATATTATCATAAAATTTGTAAAAGTTCTTTTTTAACTAGATGTATGTGGCAAAAGCAAAGTTTCCAATTTATATATGAGTGACTCGATTTGTTTTGTCACTCTACGGTCATTTTTTACACACTTTAGGTTAATTAGACCTGGGGCCTGCTGTTTAACTTGGATTCCAAATCACTCCCAAACATCTATGCATCGAATCTGAAGCCTGTGGTGCCAAGGACCAGTTACAGAGGGATTTATGATTACAAGCAAGTGTAGAGAGTTGGCGAAACAATTTTTGACTCCTAAGTCAATTTTTTATAAGAGCTCAAAACTCCCGCCTTCTGGCTCTTTACCGTAATTTTATATAATATAGCTTTTCTAACGGATTTTGAAACAAAAATTTAATTCAATATCAGTTTAATATATGTATTGAAATATCTCCCACTTGTTATCCATTTATTCTTAATTTGTTATCTCAAACAATTTGTATCATTTATTGATATCAATTTGGATCTCTATTTGTTATATTTATTTGTTAATTTATCAAATCTCAATTTCTCAATTTGGATTTCAGTTTGTTTTATTTATCTCTCAATTTGGATCTCAGTTTGTTTTATTTATCTCTCAATTTGGATCTCAGTTTGTTATATTTATCTCTCAATTTGGATCTCAGTTTGTTAAATTTATTGAACTCATATATAAAAACAGTTTTTTTCACAACAAAGTAATTTTTTCAATTTTAAAGGTGTGTAGTATTTGCATTAACTTAAAAAACTTTCTTGTGCTCTAAATTAGCTTATAAACGACAAACATATTCTGTAAAAAGAACGCTACTAAATTATCAGTAGTATCATTATCCAAAGTATTATAGAATAACTCTAAGAAAAAGAAAATTGTACATTTTAATCTCAAAGTAGGTCACCCTAATGTGAAAAAAAAATTATCTTATGAAATTCGATATTTTTATTGAATTTTCAGATTTCGTCACAGTATGATATCTTAAAACAGATCAAATAAATTAAAAACTGAATTTCACAGTTAACATCCAATGAAGAAATTTTTAAAAATTTCATTATTTAGAAACAAACTTTCACGAAGTCTAACTTAAACTAAATGAAACTGAACGTTTTTCAATGTTAAAATTTTTTTAAGACCTATATGCCAAGATTCGGAATCTTAATATCCCTTTTCTAAGCAAATGGCTCTTTATTTAAAAGAATTCAGAATTCTCAGGAATGTTACTTGAAAAAAAAGAGTGCTTTTGCATTCAAATCAAACAGAGATGCTAGTTTATTCAGGTACCGTATAGAATGCATTTCTCGTAGAAGAAAAATACTCCTTTTATAATCCAATAAAAGTAATTTATTTGAAAATGGACGAAGGGATTCACGTTAACCATTCTATTTCCGTTTCTTTTGTAAAGTATCTGATTTTAACTTCAGAAGAAGAGGTTTTTTTCTTAAAAAGTTTTGTAGAGAGAAAAGCGAGAGTCATTTGTTTGAATAAAAGAATATTGTTTTGAAAAAGAAGCAGTATGGTAGTAGGGTAACCTTTTCTTTCATATAAAGTATCTTTTTCTCTTCATTTAATTAGGTTTAAATACCTAGTTTTAAAAGCGTCTTTTATTACCGAATTAAATGGATTAATTAGTACGGAATGATTTCTTTCCATTGATGCTGATGTTCTTTTAAGATTTCTATAAGTGAACATCAATTTCACGTATATGTCTACATTAAAAAAATTTTGGCGATAAATTTTTTTAATAAAAGCGCCAAAAAATTTTGGCTATGCTACTAAGTAATTTATGAACCTTTTTTGAGTTTATATTTTCATAAAATTTTGTAAAATCATTTTTTAATTCAATGGATATATCAAAGGCGAAGTTTTGGTTCGGAATATGAAGGTTCGGTTTGGTTTGTCTCTCTACAGTCATTTTGTGCACGCTTTAGGCTAATTAGATCAGGACCTACTGTTTAAAGTGTTATATATGAAGGACTAGATTTCCAATTATAAAAGTAAATATTATTTTTGTTTTTAAATCAAAAATTTTAAATTTGAGTAATAATTAAAGTTAATTATGATAGTTAATTAAAAACTAAGTAGATTTCATTGATTTTAATTTGTTATTGCATTTTATATTAAGAAATAGCTTCAACAACAGTAGTGTTTTGCATCTTTAATATTTTGTTTTTTGTCATGGCGAATTATCTTATAGTATATAAGAATTATTAGAAACTTTTGAATGATTTTTAATATTCAATGTTTCCCAACCAAATCTATAAAGTAAAATAATTATACCTGTGTTCTATATTTTTTTGTTATAATTGCTTATTGCAAATTGTTATTTTTTTATGGAGGACATTATTTTTTAGAATACCAGCTTAAACTAAACGAAACTCTGCGTTTTTCAAAGTTAACATTTTTTTTAAGACCTATATGCCAAGTTCAGGGAATCTTAATGTATCTTTCTAAGCAAATGGCTTTTTATTGAAAGAATTCAGAATTGTCAGGGCATGTTACTTGGAGAAAAAAAAAAAAAGTGCTTTTGCATTTTAATCAAACAGAGATGCTAGTTTATTCAGGCAACGTATAGAATGCATTTCACGTACAAGAAAAATACTCCTTTTTTATAATCCAATAAAGTAATTTATTTACAAATGGACGAAGGGATTCACGTTAACCATTCTATTTCCGTTTCTTTTGTAAAAGTATCTGATTTTAACTTCAGAAGAAGAGGTTTTTTTTAAAAAAAGCTTTTAGACAGAAAGGCAAGAGTCATTTGTTTGAATAAAAGAATATTGTTTGGAAAACAAGCAGCCTTCAAGTATGGTAGCACTTCTTTCGTATAAAGTATCTTTTTTTTCTGATTTAATTAGGTTTGAATACCTAGTTTTAAAAGGCTTTTTTTTATTACCGAATTAAATGGATTAATTAGTACGGAATGATTTCTTTCCATTGATGTTGATGTTCTTTTAAGATTTCTATAAGTGAACATCAATTTCACGTATATCTCTACATTAACAAAAATCTTTGGCGATAATTTTTTCAATAAATGCGCCAAGCAAAATTTTGGCTATGCTACCAGATAATCTTTTTTTTTTTTTTTTTTTCGTTTATATTATCGTAAAATTTATAGAATCATTTCTTAATTTGATGGATATGTCAAAATCGAAGCTTCCAATATATATATAAAAGAGTAGATTTTACAATTATAAGAGTGAATACTATTTATTTTTAAATCAAAATTATTCTCACATATTGAATACATATTTTAATTAATAGCAATTTTAGTGTTAGTTAAAGGAATTATAATACTTAATAAAATATTGTGAAGAGTTCAGTGATTTTAGTTAGTTATTGCCTTTTATATTAAGAAACAGCTGCAAGAACTGTAGTGTTTTATATCATTAGTATTTTTTTTTTTTTTTTTTTTGCTTATTTTGGCGAATTTCGATTCTAGAACTAAAGTTTTGTATGTAAGATTTATTAGAAACTTTTGAATTATTTTTAATATTTAATGTACCCAAACAAACACTATAAGACAAAAATACACTAGCGTGCAAAAACTTAAACAACGAATACATTTTTCTAGATGTTGTGTGCGAGCAAGTGGAAAAAAGAAACAATAATAACACAAGAAGTCTAACATAGTCAGTTAAGGAATAAAATTATTGTAATTTTATATACGGACCCCTATTTATAACTTAAAAGCTACAAGAATTAGGATTGAACGATTGGTAGACATACTATTTCTGACACACTGAATCGATTGCGCTAACAATATCGGGTTCTGTAAAGGAAACATTTTAACTCTGCTAATTAACTATGTTAATTACATTTATTAATCAATCATTTATATCATTAGTTAGTTAGATCAATTAGCTAGTTTATTTCGAGCAATTTTCAATGATATCACTTGTATAAAGATCTAATGATAATTACGAAAGTAATTACGGGTGTCGCATTTTTTTTACCGATATATCTATATTATTGAGGAATATTATTGTTATATCATTTAGAAATACTTTTATATTAGTGAGATATGTTATTGGTATATTATGTTGGCATTTTAATGAAGTATATTGCTTCGGTATATTATTATTATTATTCAATGGTTCAATAGCGCCGTAGTGGTCCAAGGCCGTCTTCTTACTGGCAGATATCGAGACAAGAGATGTTTTCTTTTAAGGGGTAGAATTGTGATCTTTACTTCCAACAGCCATATTTGAGCGGGACTTAAGGCTTAAAGTGGATTCCGAATCACGACAGAAATCCATGGTATCGCCGGGACTCGCACCGAGCGCCAGGGTGCTAATCACTCTGCCATCAGACCCCTTTCGGTATATTAGTGAAGTATATAATTTTAAAAAAATTCATAATTTTTAAAGGAATATATAAATATGATAGCACACATTTCTATTATTATTATTTTAAAAATCACCAAAAATTCAATTTATTCTCTTTATCAAACTTCCAACATTGAACATTTTCAGAAATATTTAAGCACATGTGATTTTTTTTTTTTTCTGTAGACGTTTGAATTCTTACAATCTGAATGAGAAACTGCGCTTTGAAAGAATAATATGAAAATATATATCTAATAGTTATAATGTGTATAATATTATTCAAAAGTATTTCATTTAAAGTCCTTTTACTTGATTAAAATCCAAGAGACCATTAAGCTTAAAAAATATTTGAAAACACCGAATTTTCTTTCTGAAATCCTTAGTAGGTCGACGACCGTCATCGATTAAAAAAAAAATGAAAAAAATTTTTTTCTGAATGAAGCCAGGTCATACCATTAATCAGCATGGAATGCTTCTTCTCCATCAATTTCTCAGAAACATCCATTGTGTTGCTTCAAAAAAAGGAACAAAATATTCGCTGAAAGAGATAGGGTACGAAAACGGAAAAAAGGCAAGAAAAAAACATTAAATATCTGTAAAAACGTGATTCTGTTTGCAAACTATTGTTGTGACGAAGTTAGGGGAAACTTCGTTCGTTTTATTCCCATTGTGGTGGGAACGATAACATTTACATCACATACGCCATATTGCAGATTCTGTCAGTGACATATTCTATCAAAAGCATTTGTCATGTTCTAGACAAGACCACCACTTTTTTTATACCAAGATAAAAAAAAAAAAAAAAAATGGTATAACTAGATTTTGTTTCGGTCTTCATTTATAAAATTTAATTGATGGTTGCATTTCTCGCTGTAATCTATAATTGCTCAAATTATTTGTTTTTCATCTAATATATTTTACATCACATACGTCATATTTCTGACTCTGTCAAATCAGAAATATGACGTATGTGATGTAAAATAAATGAATCTATAGAGTCAATAGAATTTGTCACGTATTGTCAGTGACAAAATCTATCAAAAGCATTTGTCGTGTTCTTGACAAGACAAACATTTTTTTTTTTTATACCAGGATAAAAAAAATGACATAATTAGATTTTTTTTCAGTCTACATTTATGAAATCTAAACTATAGTTGCATTTCTCGCTGTAGTCTATAATTGCTTAAAGTATTTGTTTGCCATAGAAGGTTACATCTCGTGCGCCATATTGCTGATTCTGCTAGTGACAAATCCTATCAAAAGCATTCGCCATCCTCCTAACAAGACAAGCATTATTTTTATACCAAGTTAAAAAAATGGCATAACTAGATTTTATTTCGGCCTTTATTTATAAAATTTAAACTATAGTTACGTTTCTCGCTATAGTCTATAATTGCTCAAAGTATTTATTTGCCATCGCAGGTTCACATACATCATATAACTGATTCTGTCAGTGACAAATTCTATCAAAAACATTTGTCATGTTCCTGACAAGACAACCATTTTTTTTTTATACCAAGATAAATAAAACGGCATACCCAAATTTTGTTTTTCGTCTTTATTTATAAAATTTAAATTATTGTTCCATTTCTCGCTGTAGTCTATAATTGCTCAAAGTATTTGTTTGCCATCGCCGGTTACATCAAATACGCCGTATTGCTGATTCTGTCAGAGGCACATTCTATGAAAAGCATTCGCCATGCTCCTAACAAGACAACCATTTATTTCTTATCAAGATAAATATATATATAGTTGCATTTCTCGCTGTAGTGTATAATTGCTCAAAGTATTTATTTGCCATCGCAGGTTACATCATATTAGCCATATTGCTAATTCTGTCAGTGACAAATTCTATCAAAAGCATTCGTCATGTTTCTGACAAGACAACCTTTTTTTAATACCAAGATAAAAAAAATATGGTATAACTAAATTTTGTTTCCGTTTTCATTTATAAAATATAAACTATAGTTGAATTTCTTACTGTAGTCTATAATTGCTCAAAAAGTATTTATTTGCCATTTCAGGATATTTTTATTTTCTTTATTTATTTCTGATTAGAAGAATATGGAATAAAAACAGCATGACTTAGGGAACATTAGAAAGACACTACTACAAATGGGTTCTTTTTGGAAGGACACATATGAATTTTATACGGAAAATTTTGGTTTTCGTTATTGGCAGTGCCTACTGGCAGATTTCGAAACATCACATGTTTTTTTTTTTTAGAGGTAGGGTTGTCAGCTCTAAGCTCATATTAGACTGGGACTTGCGTTTTAAGGTGGATTCCGAACCACTACAAACATTCATTACACCGCTAGGGACTCGAACCCAAAACCTGCGGCACCGAATACCAGAACTGTAGTCATTCGGCCATTAGAATTCATTTCGGTTTATATTAGTGAGGTATATTGTTTTTAGGTTTAAAAATTTATAATATTTAAAAAGAATATTTAAAAATAATAGCACACGTTTTCTACTATTAATCTAAAATCACCAAAAATTCAATTTATTCTCCTTATCAAGCATCGAACATTGAACATTTTAGGAAATATTCTCTTTGTGATAGTTATTCTGTCGACTGTTGAATTATTACGATATAAGTGAGAAATTGTGCTGCGTTCGATTCTATTTTCATATTATGTTGATAATTCTATTTTCCTATTATGCTGAAAGAATAATATGAAGATGTCTATATGTGCTTTATATTGTTCTATATATCTTTCCATATATATGTCGTATATAATATTATTCAAAAATATTTCGTTTATCCTCCTTTTACTTGATTAAAAACCATGAGAACCATTAAGTTCTTAAAATATTTAAAAGCTTAAAATGTTCGTTCTGGAATCTTTTGTAGATCAACGACCGTCATTGATTTAAAAAAAAAGAAAATATTATTATTTTCTTTTTGGAAAGAAGCCAGGTCATACCATTAATCAGCATGGAATGCTTCTTCTCCATCAATTTCTCAGAACATCCATTGTGTTGCTTCAAAAAAAAGGAACAAAATATTCGCTGAAAGAGATAGGGTACGAAAACGGAAAAAAGGCAAGAAAAAAAATTAAATATCTGTAAAAACGTGATTCTGTTTGCAAACTATTGTTGTGACGAAGTTGGGGAAACTTCGTTCGTTTTATTCCCCATTGTGGTGGGAACGATAACATTTACATCACATACGCCATATTGCAGATTCTGTCAGTGACATATTTTATCAAAAGCATTTGTCATGTTCTAGACAAGACCACCACTTTTTTTATACCAAGATAAAAAAATGGTATGACTAGATTTTGTTTCGGTCTTCATTTATAAAATTTAATTGATGGTTGCATTTCTCGCTGTAGTCTATAATTGCTCAAATTATTTGTTTTTCATCTAATATATTTTACATCACATACGTCATATTTCTGACTCTGTCAAATCAGAAATATGACGTATGTGATGAAAATAAATGAATCTATAGAGTCAATAGAATTTATCACGTATTGTCAGTGACAAAATCTATCAAAAGCCTTTGTCGTGTTCTTGACAAGACAAACATTTTTTTTTTTTTTATACCAGGATAAAAAAATGACATAATTAAATTTTTTTTCAGTCTACATTTATGAAATCTAAACTATAGTTGCATTTCTCGCTGTAATCTATAATTGCTTAAAGTATTTGTTTGCCATAGAAGGTTACATCTCGTGCGCCATATTGCTGATTCTGCCAGTGACAAATCTATCAAAAGCATTCGTCATCTTCCTAACAAGACAAGCATTTTTTATACCAAGTTAAAAAAATGGCATAACTAGATTTTATTTCGGTCTTTATTTATAAAATGTAAACTATAGTTACAGTTCTCGCTATAGTCTATAATTGCTCAAAGTATTTATTTGCCATGATAGCATATTTTTATTTTCTTTATTTATTTCTGATTGGACGGATATGGAATAAAAACAACATGACTTAGGAACATTAGAAAGACACTACTACAAATGGGTTCTTTTTGGAAGGACATATATGAATTTTATACGGAAAATTTTGGTTTTCGTTATTGGCAGTGCCTACTGGCATATTTCGAAACATCAGATGTTTTTTTTTTACGAGATAGGGTTGTCAGCTCTAAGCTCATATTAGACTGGGACTTGCGTTTTAAGGTGGATTCCGAACCACTACAAACATTCATTACACCGCTGGGACTCGAACCCGAAACCTGCGGCACCGAATACCAGAACTGTAGTCATTCGGCCATTAGAATTCATTTCGGTTTATATTAGTGAGGTATATTGTTTTTAGGTTTAAAAATTTATAATATTTAAAGAATATTTAAAAATAATAGCACACGTTTTCTACTATTATTCTAAAAATCACCAAAATTCAATTTATTCTCCTTATCAAGCATCGAACATTGAACATTTTAGGAAATATTCTCTTTGTGATAGTTATTCTGTCGACTGTTGAATTATTACGATATAAGTGAGAAATTGTGCTGCGTTCGATTCTATTTTCATATTATGTTGATAATTCTATTTTCCTATTATGCTGAAAGAATAATATGAAGATGTCTATATGTGCTTTATATTGTTCTATATATCTTTCCATATATATGTCGTATATAATATTATTCAAAAATATTTCGTTTATCCTCCTTTTACTTGATTAAAAACCACGAGAACCATTAAGTTCTTAAAATATTTAAAAGCTTAAAATGTTCGTTCTGGAATCTTTTGTAGGTCAACGACCGTCATTGATTTAAAAAAAAAAAAAAAAAAATTATTATTTTTTTTGGAAAGAAGCCAGGTCATACCATTAATCAGCATGGAATGCTTCTTCTCCATCAATTCCTCAGAACATCCATTGTGTTGCTTCAGAAAAAAGGAACAAAATATTCGCTGAAAGAGATAGGATACGAAAACGGAAAAAAAGGCAAAGAAAAAAGCATAAAATATCTGTAAAAACGTGATTCGGTTTGCATACGTTTCATTTGAAAACTATTGTTGTGAGGAGGTTGGGGAAACTTCGTTCGTTTTATTCGCATTGTGGTGGGAACGATAACATTTACATCACATACGCCATATTGCTGATTCTGTCAGTGACAAATTCTATCAAAAGCATTTGTCATGTTCCTGACAAGAAAACCATTTCTTTTTTTATACTAATATAAAAAAGCTGGCAAAACTAGATTTTGTTTCTGTCTTTACTTAAAAAAATTTAAATGATAGTTGCATTTCTCGCGGTAGTCTATAATTGCTCAAAGTATTTATTTGCCATAATAGGATATTTTTTATTTTCGTTAATTATTACTGATTAGACAGTTATGAAGTAAAATCCGCATTACCCAGCGAATATTAAACGGACACTACTACAAATGGATTCTTTGTGGAAGGACACGTATTAATTTATATGGAAAATTTTTGTTTTCGTAATTGGCAGTGCCTACTGGCAGATTTCGAAACATGAGATGTTTTTTTTTTCGTTGTAGGGTTGTCAGCTCTACGCTCTGCGGAGACTGGGACCTGCGCGCGACACCGAATACCAGAGATCAAATTATTCTGCCATCAGACCCCATTTCGTTATATTAGTGAGGTATATTGTTTTGAGGTTTAAAAATTCATAATATTTAAAGGGATATTTAAAAATAATAGCACACGTTTTCTACTATTATTCTAAAAATCACCAAAAATTCAATTTATCCTCCTTATCAAACATCGAACATTGAACATTTTCGGAAATATTAGGAAGTTATCTTGGTGATAGTTATTCTGTAGACTGTTGAATTATTACGATATGAACGAGAAATTGTGCTGCGTTCGATTCTATTTTAATATTATGTTGATAATTCTATTTTCATATTAGGCTGAAGAGTAATATGAAGATGTCTACATGTACTTATATTGTTCTATATACATATCCTGTATGTGCTTATATCGTTCCATATATATATCATGTATAATATTATTCAAAAGTATTTCTCTTAACCTCCTTTTACTTGATTAAAAACCCACGAGAACCATTAAGCTTAAAAATATTTAAAAACACCGAATTTTCTTTCTGGAATCCTTAGTGGGTCGACGACCGTCATCGATTAAAAGAAAAGCAATTTTTTTTTTTATTTTGGAAAGAAGCCAGGTCATACCATTAATCAGCATGGAATGCTTCTTCTCCATCAATTCCTCAGAAACATCCATTGTGTTGCTTCAAAAAAAAAGGAACAAAAATATTCGCTGAAAGAGATAGGGTACGAAAACGGAAAAGGCAAAGAAAAAAAAAATATCTGTAAAAACGTGATTCGGTTTGCATACGTTTCATTAGAAAACTATTGTTGTGACGAAGTTGGGGAAACTTCGTTCGTTTTATTCCCTTTGTGGTTGGAACGATAACATTTGCATCACATACGCCATATTGCTGATTCTGTCAGTGACAAATTCTATCAAAAGCATTTGTCATGTTCCTGACAAGACAACCATTTTTTTTATACCAAGATTTAAAAAAAATATGGTATAACTAGATGTTTCCGTCTTTATTTATAACATTTAGATTATAGTTGCATTTTTCGCTGTAGTCCATAATTGCTCAAAGTATTTATGTGCCATCGTGGTTACATCACATGCGCCATATTGCTGATTCTGTCTTATTGCTGAATGCACAAAAATATATCCTTCTAATTCTAAACTCCGTGGATTTAGCCTGATTTCATCTCCATTATCTCTTACCTGCAAAACTCCGGAAACAGTTGAACATATTTTGTTTCAGTGTGTTAAATATGTAGAACCAAGACACAAACTAAAAGTGCTTTCGGATAGAAATTCCTTACACTTGGTTAGGCTTATCACTCTAAGGTCACTTTACGCTTACTAAACCAGGACCTACAGTTTAGCTCTTACACTTGGATATTTGATAAGTGAGAGGATTCATGTTGTAAGACCGCAATGATGCTTTTGTTTCTACGAAAAGTCTCATATCCTGTAATCTTAGCGGTTCCACTTTTATTTCAGGGAATTATTACTTTTTATTCACTTTTATTTCAAGTACTAGTTGATTATTACCATTTATTCACTTTTATTTCAAGTACTATCTGCAAAATTCGTTAAACAGTTTAACACATTTTGTTTCAATGTTAAAATATGTAGAACCAACAAAAAACTACAAAGTGCTTTCTGATGTAAAGTTCTTTATTACTCTTGGATATTTGATATGTCAGAGGATACATGTTATAAGACCGTGATAATACTTCGATTTCTACGAAAGGTCTCGTACCCTGTAAGCTTTGGGGTACCCTACTTTTTATTTCAAGGAATTATTACTTTTTATTCACTTTTATTTCAAGTACTAATTGTACTTCGTATTTTCTAATCATCATTCAACTGTTAAAATATTATGGTCTATTTGATCTGCTGTTTTATCCCTTTCTTTCTTTTTCAAATTTACCCATCTAATTTATTTTCTTTTTGGTTGCCGGAAAGTACGTGCAACGATTCCTTTCTGTTAAAATTGAATTTGCAATCCACCATAGACAATGAAATCAAGAATTTCGAGTTTTAGAGTAGTTCCCTTATAAAGGTTTCATTTTCATTTTTGTCAACTTCTTTTATCTCTAGGATTTTAACAGCATTTGGATAAATTCAGGTAAAGCGGCTTTAGCGAACATAAATCTCAAAGCACCTAGTTCAAGTCAAGTGAAATCAAGTTTATTCTACAAACACCACCAGATCTATTCATTATTTTTTAAACCAATGAGTATATATTACGTCATGTTCGAAATTTTCTATTTGAATCTTAGAGATGTTTCTATCCAACTAGAATTCAATCTCACTAAGCAGTGAATGGGTAATTAAGAATTTATAGAGAAATAATTTAAATATTTAAGAATAAAAATAATTATTTGTTATCTTTGGAGCAAAAATATGTTGACACATAATATTTTCATTGTTGTTATACACAGAGGGATGTCTAATATATGTATGTTGCGTGTGTCTAATCCTCAGTGTACTGTAATAATGGACATACATCCCATGAGTTATCTACTAATGGATGGAGGGAAAGAGGCAGCTTCTGTTGTGTGACAGTAGGTAGAAGTCTGACTTGGCTCCGTGTCCGATTTTTAGGGAGAACCACCACGCATTTGTGTATCGTATGGGAGGAAACCCGGAAAACTTTCACCAGATAGTCTGACTAACGAGGCAAGATGCTGAACATCACAAACGCCATCGAGTCTCCTTTTTTGAAACAGTGTTCACAACGTTTGTATACACACATATATATAATGGGGGCTTGATGGCCTAATGGCTAGCGCTCGGTACCCTAGGTTTCCGTTTCGAATCCCGGTGGTGACATGGAAGTTTTGTAGTGTTACTCGCGTCCGTAGCATATCTCCAAAGCTACACGTGTCCCCTGGGTAGTGCTAAATAAGTAATAGTGGTGCAGCCTTTGCTTACGGCATAAAGATTAACTTCTGTATTGCCAGCTGCATTAGAAACAACAACATATATATTATAATACACACACAATATATATATATATATATATATACATTCTGTTTAATCTACAACCTGACTGTTCCAATTTTGTAAATTAATACTTCTGATTATTTTTTTTTTCAACTTCTTCAGATGCATAAATGTTTTTTAGAAAATAATGTCTCAAAGGATAACTTTTCTTCCTTTCTAGACTTGTAATTATAACTATTCATGTCAACGTGTTCGTATTTAAAGCTCGGGAAATAATGAGGTTTCAAAGAAGAAAAAAAATTTTTAAGCCCAGCAGCGAAATTTTATGAGATCATGCACTTCAGAATCCTTGATTAAAATTCTTAGCAGCACAAAAACTTTAACGTGCTTGTTAAATATTTAAGTATTACTTGACGCAGCAAGTGATTACTACGCGAATTTTATCCTTCACTTTCATTCAGAATTGCGGGAATCGAGCTTCGAATATACTTGAATAAAACTATATTCATGATTAAATTTTTATTCAGAGAATTTTTGTGTGATACTATTTTTTAAACATTTTTAAAAATAATATATTTAATTTAAAAAAAAAAAAGATAATATTAAAATATGGGACAAATTGGACAAAAAATAGTTAATTATTAAATTTTGTATATTAAAATTAAAACAGTGAACAGTGTCTACAACAAAACCACCAGCGGATTGAACCTCAGTCTTACTGCAGCTTACGTTACCACTGAGCCACGAGTCAGGCAAATAAATTACATCACGAGCAGCCATTCTATTGAAAACATTGCTTTACAAGAGGACTTTTAGATATTACTTACCCACATTTGCGTATGGTATGAGAAAAAAAGACGAAATTAACGCCAGAAAGTCTTATTTTCGATGGAGTCGCTTACGCACACAATTAAAACCTATCAGCTTTTAAAAGCTATTATTACAACAGATGTTTTGTAAAGGACTCGAACCTGGGTCCTCCTATCAGCTATCCGAGAACTTTATCATTGGGCGATGAATGGTGATAATAACAGTTATAAATGTGGCATTTTAAAGCATTGCTTAATATTTAATACAATGTGGCATTTTAGAGCATTATGTAATATTTAATATAATACGGCAGTTTAGAGTATCATTTAAAATTAAATAGTCTTTCTTCACTATTGCAACGAATGCATTTAAATAAATTCACGAAAAAATGATCAATAAAAAAGAAAAAGAAACAAATAGCCTGAAGAAATCTCTTTTATCCCTATAGACGAGCATAAATCTCAAAGCCATATCAAGTCAAGCGTCAGTAAAGAGTTTTTAAACTTTGTGGGGAAAAGATTTAATGTTGTATTTTATAATAAATACTTTTGAATGTATGGGGGAGGCAAAAGTCTTTCAGCCTTCTCTGATATTGATATAAAATCAAGCAATAGGTGTATAAAAAGGCAATATGCACTAAAACACTAAAATTTGGTGAATTATATTTTTAGATAAGAAAAAAACAAACTTACAGTCATAAATTAAGTAACATATAGATGTTTCAGTTCTTATTCAATAAAGAAAAGAGATATGCAAATATCAGAGCAATATTTTTAAATAGCTCATTTCTTATGAAGAGTAAATCTAAATAAATCTATATCTAAATAACATTAATTAAAAGATTTTGTAATTCGTTCACTCTGTATTAAAAGTATGTATTTAATTATCTATAATGATAATTATCTATAATTTATGTATTTAATTATCTTATGTATTTAATTATCTATAATGATCATTATTTTAACATTAAATAATTAATTTCAAAGTATGTTCCTGGTATATTGGTGCTTCTAATGCCAAAATAGTTAGAAAATTTTGGAGAAACTTGGAAAACCTTGCTGTTTAGAGAAAAAGGTGGATTATGTCAATTTTTGTTAATGGTTATTACGTTACTTATTAGTGAAAATGTTTAACATTTGGAACTGAATTTTTAGAGATATCGACCAATTCAGATTTCTATTACTATGAAATTAATTCTATAAAAATTGAAGTATTTTTCTTTTAAATACTCTGAACTTTGATGATATCCTTCAAGAATCAATTTTAAGAACTCATCTTAAAACGTCTCCATCCAAAAGTAATGAAAAGAAAACATCTCGTCAGAAGCGCCCAAAAGATATGACCGTATTCCTTTTCTGTGACTTGCGTAGAAACCACTTTTTTTCAACTCCTTCCCGTATTAAAAATGTTTTGTAACTTTATACCTCCCTCTCAATTCTAGAAATAAATAATCATCACCAAGATGGCGTTCTAGAAAAAAAAATGAGCAAACGATATTGACGTCATCATCGTTCGTGCTCACCAATCTAGAATAAACATATCTTTTAAACGTTGTTCACCAAAAGAAAAACTGGACTTTTCCTTCCTTTTTCAATGCACTATCCACTAGGCTCCTCTAGAATTCTTTAAACCCATACCATAATTATGACCGTATTCCGCTTCTGTCACTTGTATGGAAACTACTCTTCTTCACATTTTACAACCTCTTACCTTACAAAAGTGCTTTGTAACCTTATGACTCTCCCCAATTTTAGAAACAAATAATCATGAACAACAAGGGTGCTCTAGAAAAGGAAAAATTGAACAAACGACTTTGACGTCATCATTGTGTTCACCAAATCTGGAATAAACACGAATTTTTGAACTTCTTTTACCAAAATTTATATTGGACTTTTCCTTCCTTTCCAATGCACTATCCACTAAGCCCCTCAGGAATTCTTTTTAAAACCAATGTTTGATACTTAAACATTCAATATCTCAATATAAGGTGCAGCTGCTTGGTGAATAGCAGTTCATTTCAAAACACAGAATCATCAGTTTGAAACTCTACAAATGAAGTCGAACAGAAAGCTTTCATGCTTATGCCAGAGATAGGCACACAAATCTGGAAACTGGTACATCTTTCCAGTTTGCTCGGGGAGATTTGGTTTGGTTTGTCGCTCTTCGGTCATTCTTTTTGTATACTTTAAGCTAATTAGGCAGGGCCTATAGTTTAACGTGGATTCCGAACCACTAACAAACATCCAGGCCACCGCTAGTATTCGATCCTGAAGCCTGTGGTACCAAAGACCAGAGCGCTAGCCTATTGGCCAATAGGCCGCTACTCGAGGAGGATAAATGCAAGACGAGCAATCCTCAGTTGCCATCCTTGGGATTCGTTCAAAATTATGGTGTCCCAGTGTGAGTACAGTATAGCAAGCCTTGGTTATACACTCTAACGTGCTGCATAAATCATAAATCAACTACATATCTGTAGTTCTAGTGGTAAACATCCTTGCACTACAATCTGAAAAAGCTACATTCGAACCAACCACATTCGTATATATATATTTTAGAATCGATGATAACAACAAAGGTCGTTTTATTTGCATTAAATACTTGTACATTTTTATTTCCAAGTTCTAAACTATTAAATGTTTTATAGTACAGTCACAAAAATAGCAAAAGTTATTCATGGTAATATTATACAGTCGCAGGATCAAGTGCTACATATATAATAATATTATCTTTTTTAGAGGTCTGAATTTAAACTGTTATCGGGAAAATATTATTTCTTAAAGGCAGGCCTAAAACCAGTTTCCCTGATACTGAAGATTATGAAAAATATTTATGTAAAATTTGATAAAAACATAAATTGTTTCTTATTTTGAATTAACAATTAACATAATATTTTACAAAATAAAATAAGTAATGCTTTAAAAACTAAAATACAAGAATGTGTAAAACACTTATAAAACGGCTTGCATTCCCTAATATTTATGTAATATTACTTCATAAAAATCTAAAACTATATGATTATACAAAATATTTCAGAATTTTAAAAGTGAAATTTAAAACAAGGATTCCGATATCTTTTTTGCAAAGAATTTTAAAACGCACTTCAATGTAATTTTTTTAAATTAATAATTTAATAATTCAAGATATATTTTTCATTCAACTAAATAATTAAGAATTTAAAATAGGTTTATTTTTTCATTTAATAAATAATTAAGAATTTTTTAACGCAAATTTTGTTGTACTTGAACTATATACCATTCATTTCTGAAACTATCAGTAATTTTTTTTCGAAAATTCAGAAAAACAAGGAATGAAACTTTTTCCTTAACTGGGCATTTAAGTTTGAGAATTTTTTCACAGCAAAACTTCTGAAAAGATTTCGTCGTAAAGCTTGCATATAATGCAAAATTTTCCACGTATATCTTATTTCAGTACGCACTGTTTATTAATGTTGTACGCTAAAGAGGAAAATAATAACTAAAGTTAAGTAAAGAAATTATAATTTTAACCATGCTTCCTCCAACACAGTGGCAAAAAGCGCCCCTTGCGTCGTTCAGGAGAAATGGTCAGTTGGCCTACAGACTCTCACCCGGAGAGGAAGTACATTTCAATCTTCCTGCACGCAGCTGAGTACCGGTTTTCGGCTTAGAAGTGGAATCCTTCCACAAATCTATAATTATCTGTCTTTAAATGTGTTGAATATTGTATGTCTCTAATTGTATGAAGGGGTGTTTGTGCATGTGTAAAAAAAATGTGAATTCTCGAACTTGTGCCTCAAGTATTTCAACCCATCCCACCCACTTAAAATCTGGTTGCCCAACCTGCACACTACATAATGGATTATTAAATGATACGATGTACATTTAATAATAGATACGATGTATTATTAAATGTACATTATCATTTAATAATAGACTAATTAGTTTTGTAATTTGCATTTATTTACAAATGTAAACTTTCAACAAAATTTCTGTTTCAATTTTAACTTAATTTAAAATCTAAAAGCGACTGAAGGTTCTTTCTTTTGTACTGGAAGTGGTCAAAATAAATCTCTAAGCTGGAAATATCATTCGTCAGATTTAAGGAAAAAGTTCGAAAATATTAACATCCACATTGGTTTGTTCTTTTCTAACTACGTGTTATCAAAGTTGATGTAATGTATATATACAGGACACCAACTTTTCAACTACTACATATTTTCAAATAAGAGACAGATGATCTTAGTTCATGTATCCGTATTAAAATACAATAACACAATGCTTTGTGTCATTCATAATACAATAAAAATGAACATACAAGAATTCAAAATAAGATATTCGTTCTTTCTTTTAAAAACGAGTAGACTTTGTGGAGACTATGGCAAAGTATCTCGCATATATATTCTATAAACAACTTATTTGGTATTTTCCTCCTTGGGAGTATGGTTAACGGACTCAAAAGAATCTACTACAATTCTTCCCATCAGCTGCAGATGAACTCCTGTCCGACTCCAATAATTAATGAACCACAAATCCATTGATAGCAATTTGTCACCACGTAACATTTTAAAGGCATTTTCAAGAGCGTAATATCTCATCAGTCATATTATGACAGAATTTAAAATCTGCACTACAATGGTGCTAATGACTTTGAATAATTATTAGTTTTATCTCAAATTAAAGGATGCTCCAGACAGTATTGATTTTTCAGCCTACAGTAAATGCAATTTGCGAATAGGAATTTCTTACGGTTAATGCTTTAAGAAACAACGACAATATTTTTAGTGTTTTAGGTAGAAGTATTTTCAGTAGCAAAAATGTATATGCCATTTATCATTTCAGGTTTATTTATCAAAATTCGAAGTAGTTAGATAGATCAGCACAAGGTATCAATTTAAAGAAAGAAATTTTGTTAATTGATATGTAGTACCAAAAATTTTGAACAGATATAAAAGTGGTTTAAATAATTACTAAAATACATAATGTTGAAATTTTACTTAAAATTATATAGCTATAAACTTGTTCAGCACTAATATTGTTGATATTGGTCTTGATTGAAATTTTTACTTTATAAAAATTATAATATGTTATTTCTTTTGATTATAGCAGATTTAAATAACAATATTATTGTGCATATCTATATGAAACATTGCAGATCTAATTAAAGGTTAATAAATTTTTTTTTTTTAAATTTTCTCACCTTAATATTTTGACCCGAGCAATTGACGGGCTACGAACCAAGTGCACGGAAATTAATGGTATTTAAATAAGAACCTTTGCTGCTTTAAGAAACAAGAAGACTCTTTGAAGATTGTGGTAATGTACGTAATGGCGTCTTGCATCATTAGTCAGGCAACCTGGTAGGAGTTCTCTGGGGATTTTACTAAAATTCCTTTGGGAAGGCAATTGCCCATCAATGGGCTTGCTCGTAGCATTCATAAATGGAACATGAATCGTACATATTTCCAATACTGATAATCTCAAACATACTTCCTATCCACAATGATCATTACGAAACAAAAAGAACTTTCTGTTTGGGATAGAACTCTTCAAATATGTTCACAACTTCGTTCACGTGGGAGCAGCTTTTAGGTTAAATAGATGGAATCCTTTTTCTTTATTAAATATAAAAAAAATTTTTATCTCTATTCTGACTAGTAACATCGAAGGGCATATGCCCGAGTAGCCAACACTCTGGCGCAAGGTGCTACAAGTTTCGGGTTAGAGTCCCAGTGATGCCATGGATGTTTGTAGTGATTCGGAATTCACCTAAAATAGTAGATCCCGTTCTAATATGACTGCAGAACGTTGGACGTAGGGCTGACAACCCTACCTCGTATATATAAAAAGAAAACTTCTCCTGAAGACCTTGGGCTGTTGCGCCAGTGAAGAAGAAGAATCACTGAATAATTTTTATTTTATTTATAAGAAAATATTTAGAACAAAAACCACATCATTTGTTTCAACCCAATTTGATAGAATATTGCAGTTAATAAATGTTGTTTCCAAAACTTCGGGTCCTAATGACCGAGTGGCTAGCACTCTGGTGCTCTGTACCACAAGTTTCGAGTTCGAGTCCCGCCGATTGCATGGATGTTTGTAGTGGTTTGGAATCTACTTTTAAACCGTAGGTCACGGTCTAACAGGATTGTAGATAGTTGCGGTAGTATTGTTACACGACGTCCGTAGTTTATCTTCAAGCTACATTTACCTCCAGGATAGCGCTAAGTGAGTAGCGTCGGTGCAGCGTTTGCCTTAAGACATCAAGACTGTGTAAGTGTTTGCCAGCTGCATTTGAACAAAAAAAATATTTAGAACAAAACTGCCCCATTTGCTTCCAGCCCAATTTGACAGAACATTGCAGTTAACAAATGTTGTTTCCAAAACTTCAAAACAAAAATTGCATTCGGTATATTTTTCCAGAATTATTATTACATATTCATGTAAATGTTGCTCAAAGGAATAATTCAAGAAAAATCTGTTCTGCCATTTCGCCTTCGCCTTTTTGTGTACCGGCATCGAATTCAATGAAGAGATGGCTCCAAATGAAAGAGTAAAGAGAAAAAAAGGAGACGAAAGCTTTCACAGAAGACGCTATCTCACTCCCGATTAGTATCGATGCGCAACACTGGGGCAATTTGGAGAGAGAGGTTTTTACAAAGAGAGGCCAACTTCGTTTTGTACCAAAGTGATGCATGGTCTGAGCTGATTCGCTTTTAAAGTGGCTGCAGTTTAGTTAAAGAAGAACTTCTTCTTCGGATGTCTGATGCGTTTTCTATTGAGAATCGCCCTGGCAACAGTGTTTAGTCGAATCCCCCAGAAAAATTCTGGAGACGAATCGTAATATTTTGAAGTAGAATACGTTTTTCATTACGATATCCAGGGAAAAATTTATACCATTTTTAATACACTTTTATTAGTTTCACCTGTATGTTTGTACGTATGTAACTGACTTTTCCCCTGAGATCTGTTTCTCCTCATATACACTATGTAAGCTGCAAAAAAACATTTACAGGCATCTTTCAGAAAGAAAACAGTTGATTCTTTTTAATACGCTTTTATATTAGTTCAACCTGTATGTTTTTTTGTTTGTAACTGACTCTTTGGGCTCGACTTTGCCCTACTTTAAACGATAGAACTTTGTTTTAAGCAGATTACATTATTGTAAGAACTATAGTTCCACTCCTGCATACCGGGACCTCATTTAAATATTATAGTTAAAAAACACTAAAAACATGCTTTTGAGTTAATCAAACTAAAAAGTAAAAAATAAATGAATAGTTTAAAAAAACTAAAAATCACGCCTTTAGAGTAAATCTAACTAAAAAGTAAAAAATAAATGAATAGTTTAAAAAAACTAAAAAACACGCTTTTAGAGTTAATCAAACTAAAAAGTAAAAAATAATTTAACATAAGAATAAAATGACTGACGAGAAAATGAATGTCATTGTCCTAAAAGCGTGGGGTGCTCGCTATCAATCGTTATAATTTTTCACTAGTTTCATTCCGAAATGCAGATATAAAAATGTAAATGTAAGTATGAAAATAATAATATGAAAATGCAGATATAAAAACGGGGACAGTGGACAGTGGCACAACGGATAACGCGCCTTACTAAGGATCGGGAGATTCCCTGTTCGAATCCTGGCTGGCTCGACATGTTCGCATTTAGCCTTTGTTTTACTCACAATTAAATTATTGTAAGAACTATAGCTCCAGTCCTCCTTACCGGGACCTCATTTAAATATTATAGTTTAAAAACACTAATAAACACACTTCTATAGTTAATCAAACTAATAAATTACAGTTTAAAAAAAAACTAAAAAACACGCTTTTAGAGTTAAACTAAAAAGTAAAACATAATTGTTAACATAAAAATAAAATTACTGACGAGAAAATGAATGTCACTGTTCTAAAAGCGTGGGGTGCTTTGTATGACATTTTTAAACTAACTCTGCATTTCGGAATGAAACTAGTGAAAAATTATAACTATTGATATCGAGCACCCCACGCTTTTAGAACAGTGATATTCATTTTTCTCGTCAGTAATTTTATTCTTATGTTAAATTATTTTTCACTTTTTAGTTTGATTAACTCTAAAAGCGCGTTTTTTAGTTTTTTTAAACTATTCATTTATTTATATGCCTCATTCGTAATTTTTGCTATTTTATTTCTATATATATTCAGTACAAATAAATATATATATATGAACGTGTATATGTAATTGATACAGTAAAAAAATTGAATAAAAAACATGAAAAAAAAATTATAGACTAGAATAGCATGTATTCCTTCATGCGTAAGTATTTAATATCGAAAAAGAAAAGAACTTATAAACTTCGAATGTACCTACTGAAGCAAATCTATATACGATGTATGATTGATAATCATTTATAATAACATTACAGTTTTTTTAATGACGCTTGGCAAATACTTAGACCGTGATCTTTTATGCCATAAGCAAGGGCTGCACCGACGTTAGTCACTTAACACTACGCAGTTGGAGCGTGTAGCTTGAAGATAAGCTAAGGACGCTGAGTAACAATGCTTCCGCTACCCTCTACGGTCCTATTAGACCGAGACCTATAGTTTAAAGTGGATTCCGAACCGCTACAAACATCCATAGCATCGCCGCGACTCGAACCAGAAACCTGTAGCACTGAGCAGCAAAGCGTTACACACTCGGCCATTCAGGTTACAGGTCCGATACAACGTATGGCATTGAGCATAGCATTGACAGCCCTACCCCTTAAAAGAAATCATCTCCTGTCTCGAAATCTGCCAGTAGGCAAACGGCCTGGGCCCACCAATGGACTATTACGCCACTGAAAAAGAGAAAGAAACACATAATATTTTTTTTTTTAATTTATTTCCATTTGCTTCCAGCCCAATTTGATAGAACATTGCAGTTAACAAATGTTGTTTCCGAAACTTCAACAAAACAAAAAATACATTCGGCATATTTTTCCAGAATTATTATTACGGATTCACGTAAAAGTTGCTCGGAAAATCATTAATAATTCAAGAAAAATCACATCGTGACACAATTTTCCATCGAGCTAACAGCAACGCCATTTCGCCTTCGCCTTTTTGTGCTCAGACATCGAATTCAATGAAGTCAATGAAGAGATGGCTCCAAATAAAAAAGGAGAAAAGGAGAAGAAAGCTTTCACAGAAGAAGCTATCTCACCCGCGATTAGTATCGATGCGCAACACTGGGGCAATTTGGGAAAAGAGGTTTTTACAAAGAGAGGCCAACTTCATTCTGTACCAAAGTGACTGATGGCTTTAGCTGATTCACTTTTAAAATGGCTGCAGTTTAGTTAGAAAAGAACTTCTTCTTCTTCGGATGTCTGATGCGTTTTCTATAGAGAAGTGCCTTGGCAACACTAATCAGTCGAATCCGAAGAAAATACTGGAAACTAGTCGTAATATTTTTGAAGTAGAATGCGTTTTTCATTACGATACTCAAGGAGAAAATGTTATCTTATATTTTTTTTTGTATGCCTAATTCCTGTTTGGTTACTGTTTTGTATGACGCTTGCTTATTTCTATACATTTATAACTGATACAAATACCATATATTTACAAACGTGAATAAGTAAAAAATATGAATAAAATTATGAAAAAAATTGTAAACTGAATATTATGTACTTTTTCGTGTTTAAGTATTTAATACGAAAAATAAATATGAATGTTATAAACTTCGGATATATCTACATAAGCAAATCAATATATGACGTATGATTGGTAATTATTTATAATACCATTATAATTATTAATATTAATTATTCCCAGCTTATGGCATTGTGAGCCGCTAGTGAGCCCTAAAGGCTGAGGTTCAATCCACTGGTGATTTTGTTGTAAACACTGCTTCAAAAAACGAGGAGGCTCGATGGCATTTGGGATGTTCAGCATCTTGCCTCGTTAATCGGACTACCTTTGAGGGTATTCCGGGTTTTTTACTATACTGTACAAAATTTCGAGGAGGTTTCCCTAAAGGTCTTCCCGAGTCTCCCCTGCCCTGCTTCTTTAGCGGCTCAAAGTCAAGTCAGACTTCTACCTACGAATGCTTCATCATAACAGAAGCTGCCCTTTCCCACTATACATGGATATCCGTCCCGCACTGCAGGACACTAGGAATTAAACACATTAATAATAATGCCATTATAATTATTTTTACCATTTTAAAACGCTAAGTTGAAATTATCAATTTCAACTTATTCCTTTTTTAAAATGTTTGCACTTTTTGTTAGGAAAGAAATTTGGATTATTTATGCATTTTCTAAAATTGTTCCTTGATCATTAACGGTCCCTGCCCCCTCTTCTTTTTTTTTTCTATGCTATATTGGTTTTCCCAGTAATATGTTAAATTATTCCAATTACTTTAATAAAGCGAATTATTAAAATTAGAATAATAAAGCGAATTTATATTAATATTTTTTTATGAAATGTATAGTTATTTCAACCAACTAAGAATATTTCCTTATTATTACAAGATTTCTTAGAAAATAAATATGCTGCTATTCTAATAATAATAATTATGAACGAACATATGAATTATTAATGAACAGAATGAACTAAAGATTTTAGCAAAATATCCGCAGTAAAAAAAATTAGGCGTATTGTCATTCGATAAATACTTTTAAATAACTATTTAGTTGACAGATTTATAAAATAATAAGGCGAATTATATTAATAAAAAGAGATTTTTATAAAATGTATAGTTATTTCCCACAATTAAGAATATTTCTTTCAATATTATTGGAAGAATTCTAAAAAAAATATATATTGTCATTCGAATAATAGTAATTATGAACGAACATATAAATTACTAAAGAACAGAATGAACTAAAGCTTTTAGCAAAATATTCGAAGTAAAAAATTAGGTGCATTGTCACACAAAAATACTTTTCAAATACTGTTTAGATCACAGATATACAAAATAATAAAGCGAATTATGTTAATAAAAAGATTTTTCATAAAATTGATAGTTATTTCCCAGAACTAAGAATATTCCCTATAATATTCTTATAAGAATTCTTAAAAAAATAAATAAAAGTATTGTCATTCGAATGATAATAATTATGAACGAACATTCAATGGCCGAGTGGCTAGCGCTCTGGCGCTCGGTACCATAAGTTTCGTAGTGGTTCTGAATCTACTTTAAACCGTAGATCCCGGTCTAATAGGATCGTAGAGCGTTGTGGGAGCAGTGTTACTCGCACCCATAGCATTTCAGGCTACACGTGCCCCCTGGGTAGTGCTAAATGAATAACAGCTGTGCAGCCCTTGTTTATGGCATAAATCTTAACTATCTCTGTATTTCCAGCTGTATTAGAACAACAACGTGAACGAACATATGAATTATTAATGAGCAGAGTGAACTAAGGCTTTCAGCAAAATATTCAGAGTAAAAAATTAGGTACATAGTCATTCGATAAATACTTTTCAAATTACTATTTAGATGACAGATATACAAGACGATAAAACGAATTATATTAATAAAAAGATTTTTTTATAAAATTTATAGTTATTTACCATAACCAATCATGTTTGCTACGATATACTTACAAGATTTCTTAGAAAATAAATATGTTGCCATTCTAATAATAATAATTATGAACGTACTATGGGGACAGGGGTCGAGTCGCTGGCGCTCTGACTCTCTATACCACAGGTTTCGGGATCAAATCCCGGTTGTGCCAATGATGTTTGTATTGGTTCGAAATCCACTTTAAACCGTAGGTCCCAGTCTAATAAGATCGTTGAGCGTTGCGTGGGTAGTGTTACTCACGTTCGTAGTACATCTTCAAAGCTGCACGTGTCTCTTGGGTAATGAGCCTTTGCCTACGGCATAAAAATTAACTTCTGTATTAGCAGCTGCATTAGAAGAAACAACAACATGAATTACTAAAGAACAGAATGAACGACAGCTTTTAGAAAATATCCGAGTAAAAAGAAATTAGGTACATTGTCATTCGAAAAATAATTTTCAAATAACTACTCAGATGATAGATATATAAAATAATATAGCGAATTATATTAATAAAAAGATTTTTTTCCTTAAATATTCTTACAAGATTTCTTAGAAAATAAATATGTTGCCATTAAGGTAAAAATAATTTTTGGACTAGGAAGCAATAACAAAGCAAACTATAATATTAGCACGAAAACCACCAACAAAATTCACATCTTCTTCCGATGGCAAAACATTCTCAACGAGGAGAAAAAAACTTGGAAGTTTTCGAGAAGCAAATATATATGTGCCACTCGAATGATAATAGACAGGGGAAATAGTGTCTACCCCCACTGCATTCAGTGGTAAACCCCGATCAATATGAAGAAATCTTTTCCCCAAATAACGTATACCGTTTCTCTATTGAGTCATTTAAGCCAACCTTCTTCGCGATAAAGGCCACGTGCCTGGAGAATTGTCCGCCAATACCAATTCTTCTCTTAGGGTGTTCCATTCCATTTGTTAGTAATCTGATTTGAAGTTCTTCATTTTGGAAGAGATAATATTCCTGGATATATTGGAAATAAATTGTTTTTTTCTTTTTCTTTTTTATGTCCTAAACCTATATCGATAAAACATGATATTTTTATTATTGAGATATAGCTGTCGAATTTTGCTTCATTATTCTAAGTAAAATCTTCCGAATAGCAAAATACTTAGGCTTTTGTATTTTTTTCATCAGTGGAAATAAAAGGTAATTTTAATAAAATTTGTTTTATTGTACAGTGAATCTGATCTACCATTTTGGTCTTATAATTTTAACCCTTCAAGAATATGTATTATTCTTGTCCCCGATTGGTAATTGCTTAGACGATGACTATGTCTTCCCATTAGTACACATATGTAAACATAATCCGCCGAAAATTAATAACCCACCAACAATAACAAAAACTAAACGATTAAAACAGTAGAACAATGTATCAAATATAAGTGTACACAAAAGAACAGAGATACAGAACCAACAGTTCCTACGAAATTGACTAAAATGGAACAGTTTCAATTGTTGAGGTTAATTTTAACAATGTGTAAGTTCAAGATATTAAAACACATGCTATCTTTACCTTCTCATTAATAGAATATAGAATTCTTTTGTATTTTTTTGTATTGATAAATTCGTTGTCTAGTATATATATATATATATATATATTGAAATGCGCAAGATTAACCTAGTAATTAATGATGAACAAGACACCTTGTCACAATCTTCTCTGTTTTGAATGAAAGATGGGGTGCTATTGGTAAAATCCATTAAAGCTGTTATGCCATTTTTTATTTAAAAGTTAAGAAACAATAATAAATCAAAATACAAGAAATTAAAATCAGGAAAAATACTAGCAGAATATTAAAAATTAAGAAAAAAAAGAATTAAATTATTTAAAGTTAAGAATAAATAATAAAATCAAAAATCAAAGAAAGGAAAAAAGTATTAGAAGATAAAAACAGGAATGATCATTATTCAGTAAAAATACAATTTTGCTCCAGACCATTAATAAAGGTCTGGAGTTTGTCCACGGAATTTGAGGATTTTAATCTTTTGAGCAAGGGAGATATAATCCCAGTATTAGAAATGGAAAAAAATAGGGTGAGAAACTCCTTCTTTATAAAAAGTATTTCAACATCAAAATCACTGAATGAAGGTTGAAACTCATTTCTGTGGGCTGGCATAGGCGAAGGCGGTACATGAAGGGCTTCAGCAATGTTGAAATTAGGAAGATAAGAAGAAGATTTTCTAGGGTTGCTGATGTTAGCAGAGTTATGTTGAAGCTTTGGATGTATAAGGCAGCCACGCCAAGACTTCTAACAGTACCACAATTTATTCAAGTGGGTTTCTTAATAGTTTCTTTGGGAGTTTACGTTTTGCTATGTTGAAGCGAGAGAAGCCAGAGTTATGTTGAAGCTTTGGATGTATAAGGCAGCCACGCCAAGACTCCTAACAGCCACAATTTATTCAAGTGTTTCTTAATAAGATTTTGCGGTCTTTAAGATGTGCTGATTTCCTTACTTACTACAACTGCAATTTAATGAACTATGGTGAAAATAATTACATCTGAAACTTTGAGTAGCAATCTTTTTGTTAAAGTTTTCAACTTTTACACTAAGGTATACATCAATCTGTTTATTTTAAAGATGACAGTACTAGGTCCATCCACGCTGCGAGGTGAAATTAATTGTGAAATATGATGTAATTGCGTAGTATAAATAGTAAGCTGAGTTATCTTAATATCATTGAAGCCTTTAAGGCTTGACTGATTTCTTCGAAAAGTATATTACGTGGAAGACCTTTACGGACCTTACAACCTTAATAAGTCTCTCAAATTTAGGTGTAATAAAAAAAAAAATTACGTGGCATTTTTCCTCAGAATTGTGTAATGATGGCTCTATGGTGCTAAACACCAATGGGGAACAACTTTTAATATTTCTTCATCAAGCGTGTTATACACGGGTGCATTGAAATGTTCATCATATTTCTTTTAATGCCAGAGTAAAATTCGTTGTAGGACCATAATTGGAGAAAATTTGGGAGGGATGTGCGGCTCAGGTAGGGTACCATCTCCGCCATCATCCAAAGGCAGAAATAAAAATTTATTATTAATATTAATAGAATCAGAATTATAAGTTTTTTGTATTTTCGCAGTATTTAATGTATTTGGTTTAATAAAGTCGCCATTATCAATAGAAGATGAAACAGTATTTTTAACATCAGCATTACTAATAATATGTTTGTTTACTGAAGGACTATTAACATTTGCCATTAGTGGTCTAGTAATTCTTTTTAAATTTTGTTTGCTATTAGTTTTATGCATAACACAGTTAACAATAGGGCAACGTCCTTTGATATTTTTAAAAGTATTTGGCAGGTACAGATGTTTAGCAAAATGCTTCTGGATAGTTCTTAACAACCACAGCAGAAGTAAGAGCAACAATGGGGTTTTTCAAATTCAAAATTTGAATATTAGAAGCCTCAATTGTTCACTTCTTTCTTGAGGGGTCAAGTTCTAAAGGCTATTTTCATAGTAATAAGGTTCATAAAGGTCCATTTTCATTGAGATCTTATAAGATCCGATCCCCGAATCTGCATTGATATCCATATTCGCATTGCTCATGATTTTTCACGCATTTTCGAATGATCATGAATGATTAATATTACAATTATTTGATTCGAATCTGAAAATTACAATTATTTTAAGATTTTAAAATTATTTTGACAGAAACTTGTATAGTGATATTTTTAAGAAATTTCAAGAATAGAAATTTTTAACTGAAGAACAAGTACCAATTGATCGCAATACATAGTTACCACACATATAAAAATTGCGTCACACAAGGCCAAACTGTAAAGAATGGGTATTCTCATTTAAATTTTCCTCCTCGGAGATTTTATGGCCACATTCACAACATAGTGCCCATCATGGAATAATATATACCATTTAGCAAATATTTCATGCCGAATTTTATCCCCTTGCAGATGCATGCATCTATATAGTAAACACTGGCAACAATGAAGTTAAATATTATGGTTTACTGAAAACGAATCCTAAGACTGAAATCGAATTTAATCTTTTAAATATTTTGAGGTTGTGAAATTAATGTAATCAACGGTTCTTTTCCAAGTAAGTCTTCTTCATAAAAATTGGAAAAATAACTTATTTTGGTTTATCGAATAAATAATATGTAACATTTTGCGATATCATGTTGACAATTAGTAAAAAAAATTATCAGACAACATTTATGAATCCCTTAGGCGAAATAATTATTAAGAAGCATTGAATTAAATTTATTTTATTTCTATTTCTCATTGCTAATGAAGAAATTAAATTAAATCTTAGTAGAAGCTTTAACTCTGGTGATTATAATTTTTATTGGAATGAATAGGAATGATTAAATGGTTGTATTTGTGTTCCATTTTTTTAACAATATATACATTTAAATTCAATTAGGTTATTTTAAAGTTCAATTGAGTCCAAAATTTCAAACGAAATTTTTGAAATAAAGGAACTTTTACACATTTTATTTTGAGATCCAGTATAAATGTCCTCTCAAATTACACTGCTGGTCATCCAAAAATGCAACACCATGAAGGAAGCATCCAAAAGATATGAAATTTGGAATATGCAAATGATTACAATTCAGCGCGCCACATGGGCTATTGCATTCCCCTTTACAGTCCATATATAAAAGTGAGAAAAGATTGTCGCTTTGAAGAGCTTCAATTGTTCAACATGCGATTTCTCTCATGTGTGCTCAGCTTAAGTATCCTTGTTGAAAATCTACCCGTAGGCATATCAAATTAATTCTGGCTATGTGTGGAGGCAACATGAGCTGCCATTTCCCAACAACACACCCAAAGCCTCTTTCACTCATTGCCGTGACAATGTCGTTTTACTGCTGTTATTGACAGCCATGGAGTCACCACTCATAACTGATATTGTCGTCTTCCTCACATCAAAGAAGTCTGTATTTAAAATCAATTAACATTGATATTTGTAATATCTTAAATAAATTTGCCTTTTGATATATCTTGTCCTTTTTGATGTTTCACTTTGGATAACCTTTGGACTTTAATGAAATGTCCTCTTTGATAAATGTCATAAATAATCCTATTTTAATATTTGGATTGTTTTCTTTCAAACCTTACCTCATTCGTTTCAACATCTGATGAGTAGAGACATTTTTAGTTAGAGCATAATTGACACTCAACCTTAGCCCAGAATATCCTATGTCTATAAATGGAACAATAAATTCTTAACCAAACAAAAATCTTATTTATTTTCTAACCAGCTGTATTCAAAATGTGTTCGGCGAAGCATTGAGGTTGAAACAATATTTTTAAAAGTGTTCATAATTGGTTTTTTTTTAAATTACTTTGTAATAATAACTTGTTATATTTCACAAAAAAAATAATTGAAATAAATCACGAAATCGTCGCAAAGAAATATACTTAATAATGTTATCAAATCATTTAACATTAGGTATTCATAATATCCTCCATTTTTGGTCGCATAACCTTATAAAAAATTTCATTTATACAGTTATGCGACCAAAGATGGAGGACGGTAATATCTTGCGCTTTCAGATACTAAAAGTAATCTGAAGACTGCAGCACAAAGTGCAGTTGGCCGTTAAAGAATTTTAACGTTCCGCAAATAGAAACTTTTAATAACCTTCCACAAAGAATACAAAAGACACTGAAGTAAAATATTCAGTTTATTATTCTCTGCTTATGGCTGGTCGCAACTGACTGCTGCGATAAAGAACTCAAGTGGAAGTGATACGATAGGCTGCTGAAAAGGTCTTAACCATAAGCTCCAAGAAAAATCGCTGTTCGAAAATTGCTTGTTGCTTTTACTTCTTCGTATAAAAATTGAACTAACAAAAGTTGACTACCTGTTTTAGGATTCTAAGAATATCTGCGGTTAACAAATTTGTTGAATAATTTTTGTCATTAATCTGTTTATTTTTGGTATAAGGAGTGGCTGATGGCTGAGTGGATAGCGCTCTAGCACTCGGTACCACAGGTATCGGGTTCAAATCCCGGTTGTACCATGGATGTTTGTAGTGGTTCGGAATCCACTTTAAACAGTAGATTCCGGTCTAATATGATTGTATAGCGTTGTGGGGCTCGGAACATTACTCGCGTCCGTAGCACATCTTCAAGCTACGCGTTCCTCCTGGGTAGTACTAAATGAGTAATAGCAGTGCAGCCCTTGCTTATGGCTTAACGATTAACTCTCTGTATTTCCAGCTGCATTAAAACAACAACAACATTGTTGGTACAAGTTTATTTATAATTTACAAATTTTGTTCTGAATGGACTATTTATAAGTGAACTAAATAATCCCAGTTTTTTAAAGTAAAGTGAAACATTGTTTTTAAAAGCAATGCTCTAATAAAGAAATACAAATAAGACAAACAGCAAGATATTTTTTAGTTCATTTGCTAATTAATTCACAGCTGTTAATTTATAATGTTCCCCACACACGAACAATAACTGAACGACTTCATTTGCCACGTTCTTTCTCTCTCTCTTCTCTTTGACACGTCTTGGCCAATCATAGCTCTTCGTGCTTCTGCTAATTTTCTCTCGCTGGCACGTGCCAAACTAATAGCTGTCTTGCGATCAAGATTTCTAAATGCCATAAGCCAACATTAGCAAATGCTTGTCGTTAAGATCGCCAAATTACCTATATATTTAATTTTTTTGGCTTGTATAAAACATATTTGGCGTATTTTTACAGCATAAAAAGAATTTTAAGTAATAAACCAAAAAGTAAGAAATTTAAAGATTAAATAATAATAAAAAATGTTAATTAATTTAAAATAACCAATTTATTTAAATATTGTATCAATATTAAACATTTTATCTCATTTTACAGTTGAAGTATTTATATGCTAACCTTAGTTTGTGAAGCTGTTTTTAATGTTATGATAAAATTTTCTGATTTATGCATCATTTTTTATAGCATACATTGGTGCAAATGTGATAGAATATTTTATGTTTAGCTTGTAGGCCTGAATGGCCAAGTGTCTAGCGCTCTGTTCCGCAGGTTTTGGGTTCGAGGGCCGTTGTTTGTCCAAACAAATGAAGCTACAAAATATGCCCATGGCGCCGTGGATGTTTGTAGTGATTCGAATCCACTTTAAGCCGTAGGTCCGGTCTAATATGACTGTTGAGCATCATGGAGCCAAGTCAGACTTTTACCTACGGGTACTCCATCACAACAGAAGCTGCGTCCTTTTCCTTCAACCATAAGTCCATATGGGTTCGTGGGTTTGGCCTAGATGTCTACCAAGTGGGATAAAAACAACAACAAGTTTAGCTCGTGCAGCTGTTTTTAATAAAATTTTCTGAGTCATGCAACATTTCTAATTGCATACATAAATTCGAATATGATAAATTATTTTAATTAATGTGATTTTCTGTAGTTTCAAAGCTTTCAAGAATAGAAATTTAATGTGCTATCTATCAACAAGTAACAAATTCTCTTGGTACTACAGCCCATGATGGGCCACGGCCATCTGCCTACTGGCAGATTTCTGAGACATAAGGCTCCTTTTTTACAGGGTACGGCTGTCAACCCTACGTCCAACGCACTGCAGTCATATTAGACAGGAACCTGTGTTTTTGAAGTAGATTCCGAATCATTACAAACATCCATGGTACCGCCGGGATATCTATCAACACCTACAAAACATAAATGTTATCGTACACTTTTACAATGAAAAATAATACTAAATAAATCAGAGGATGTCACGATGTTTGAGCGAACATTAGAAATAGCGAAGTGTAAAACTAATTTTAATTTTTTTCTCTCATTGTTGTTGCTGTGCATCGTTGAACTCCATTTCCCATTTAAATATTCTACAAATAGCTACCGACACACTCAAAATACTTGGAAAAAATGCCAAACAGTCGAAAAACAAAATTTAGTTCAGGGGTATTTTTTTTTTTTATTTCTTGAAATACTATAAATTTCTGCACCCTTTACATGTGGTTTGCGTATTGGAGTAGGAATAGTTTTCTCGTTTCTCATCCCAGAGAACTGACAAGTTTATGAGGTTGGAGGTGTGCTCGTCAGAAGACGTTTGTAAAACGATATCAACGCAGCTTTTAAGCACTAAAGAATTCGTTAAAAATAGTTCCTTTCATCTATTCAAATTCTTTAGGCAATTTGTTTAATTTAATTTATTGAATTAAGTTAAATTATTAGTAAATTTAAAATGGTCAATCTTTTCGAAAATTTCATTTTTTTTTTTTTAATGGAGTTAAAAAAAGTTATTTTTTGCGGGTACGTTATCTATAATGTTTGGTTAATAAACTTGTGTAATAAAATCTCTTCACATATGTGCTTGTTTTTGAGATATTGTCTGTTTTAAATTTTATAGATATCTTTTTTAAATTTTGCATGATTTGCTAATGCTTCTAAAACTCGTTGTTTATTTTAGATTCTCATCTGAGAGAATCATTTTAGAGTAGAAAAGATTTTTTTAACATGAAACAATCAAGACGATGAAAAATGGATGATAAAATAATTTTTCTAAGACATCAAATTACAAAAAAATTAATTTGTATTTGAAAACAATCATCGCAATCGATCCTCTTTTCCTGTAAAATTTAAAAATTAATCTGGTTACTGCAAAAAAGAATAGAAAAACCTTTTTTCTAAAATTGATTTGTTTTGCCGCTCTGCGTTCATTTTTTGTGTACACTTTAGGCTAACTAGACCGGGTCCAACAATTTAACATGGATTCAGAACCACTATCAAACATTCATTCCACTGCCAGGATTCGAATTCTGTACCTATGGTACCAAAGGCCACAGCGCGAGCCAATTAGCCCTCTGACCGCTAAAATCAGTTAAATGCAATCATTTGTTTTGTTTGTTATCAACGAACTTTTTTACCCGTTGTGTAAGGTCGTCCAAGGACCTCCTTTGAAGATAGTTCTGATCATACGAACGTTAGTTTAAAACAGTGACTATAAGGAAAGAAATTTCAAGTTATGTATTATATTTTGCAATGCAAATGATTTGAAGAGTTTTATGGAGAGTTATTAAATGACTGCGCACCATTTTTTACCATTACATCAAGTGGCTACTGCATTTGTACTGATACATTCAAAAATATGCGTTAACTACTCCAAAGAATTGAACAAAAATTATGTATGATTATATGACGTATCTTACAGTTCACAAATTGTAAACGTTTTATGGAGAATTTATTAAATGACTGCGTAACATTTTTACCAATATATCAAGGGCTATGGATTTGGATTAATATATTCAAAACCTATGCTTTAACTACTGCAAAAGATTGACAATTACTGCCAAATGCAACTACACTATGCAACTAATGCCAAAAACTGATTAAAAATCATGTGTGGTATGCGACACTTCACATAATTCACAAATTGTCAATACCTGGAGAGGGAAATAATTTCATCTGCAATGCTACCCGCTGGACAACTCGAAAGGATTAAGAGGTAATGCTTAGGTTTTTAAAAAATCAAATTACTGTTTGAAAGGGAAATGTAATGAAGATAACTTTTATACTCTGCTATCTTCTCATCCATTTATAACAAGCCCTGGGATAACTTCCTCAAAATTAATTTCATTGGATCCCAAAAGAATTTCAGGATTCTTAAAAACGCCCGAGGTTTCAGAATCTTTTGAGTGAAGGAATCAAATAGAATTCAGAAGAATCGGAGTTTAGTTATTGATTGTTGATTGTGCATTTTGTTTTCCGATTATATATTGATTACTTTTTAATTGTGTTATTAAGATTTGTATTTTTGTCTGGTTTTGTTTTTAGCTAAAATGAGTGACTTTTAATAGCAACAAGGTTTTCTTTATCATAATCATTGTAAAACGTAAAGAAAAATTATTATTACACAAAGTTATTTGTTTTATGAAATATCCAATATTTATGTGTTAAATATTATCTTTTATTTATTAGTAAAAAATATACTTTTTAGAAAATAGTCATGCTTACAAAATAAATTTTTGTATCAAAATTAATATAAAACAGGACATCTAAAAATAACTCCAGTAACATTAATATAACACATATTATCTTAATAGAATATAAATTCTTATTAATGCTGCATATTTTTATCACTTAACTTAAAACAATCATGCTTCTATCATTATTTCTAAATATTTCGATCAGAAATTTATATTTTAGGGAAAAACTGTACAATCAAATTAAATTTATTTTCCAGGTTTTCGTCATTTTAAGCAGTGTAGATTTACTATTTGAAAATCAAATATCTATCTTCGAAATCTGATATTAAAATATCTTTTTTTATCAATCAAAAGAAATTCGTAAGAGAAGTACGTTAATCACCGTTTAGTCGCTAGACAACTATATTGCTCAAAACAATTGGGAGATGTTATGACTTAGGGTATAAACTACAAATAAAGAAATGTTTTGGTGGCAGATATATCACGTATAGGAGTTGTTAGGCATCTGAAAAGGAAAATAAGCAACTGACAAGAGATAATAATTAAATAATAATTGTTTTAATAATTTTTTTCAATTAAATAATAATTGTTTTTAATAAATTTTATTGACGGCATTTTTGGTAAAAAAAAATAAAATGCACACTTCATGCATACTATATAATCAAGCAAAAATGTGATTTCTCGGATACAAATGTGTTTCAATAAAAGGAATGGTGTCCCCCGACCGAAAGCAATGTCGCACACCTACAAAGTATGGAATCAATGAGAGACTGGAGAATTCTCTCTCACTACTGTAGAAAAGAGCTTTCCAACTGCTGAATTGTTTATGGGGAATGATAAGCGACTAGTAATCCTTCTCCCAAAATATCCCAAACATCTATTGGCCTCATGTCGGGTAAATATGCTGTCCGATCTAATAGTAGGATTTTTGAATAGGAAATTGTCCATTAGCTTAGCACGATGTGGCCTAACGTTTACATAAAAGAGAATGAATTCATCCCTGATTGCTGTAGCTTAGTAAAATGACTACAATATGTCTGAGGATCTCATCCCTGCATCGATTATTAGTGATCCATTCCTGATAATGAGCAGATCTTTGTGACGACTGTTAAAAATACCGACCCAGATCATTACTACACCTCCACTAAATCGGACAATTTCATGCACAAATGCAATTCCTATATCAGGCCTATTGTCATGTCAATCTGCCTGTTGTCAGGTTGTACATTAAAGCGGTACTAGTCTGGGAAGAACATATTGATCATCCATCTGAAGTACTCCAATGTTCACCTTCTGTGGGCAGCGCAGTGGTTTGTAAAAACGAAGCATAAACAATCAACAAACCCAAAACTATAGATCTGCGAGCATACAAACCCACATAGTGAAATCTTTTTCGAATAGTTTGAGTCGAAACTCTAGTGCCAGTAGCCCTCTGAAGGTGGTATTTCAGATAAAAATTTCGAACGCGAATGACACGCTATATTCCAAGTATCCCTCCTCCTCCCATGTACTGACCACACCCAAAAATGTTTAACTTCTGTGATCAAATCAATTGACATTTTCAGAATTCCGTGTGCTTTACTTCTTTTTTTTTAATTTTTAAACTCACAATAATCTCTTCGTGTTCCATAAAAGCTTACAACGTATAAAATGCAATCAAATATCAAGATATTATCAAAAATGAAAGGAGCTATTTATTTAAAATAATTGTAGAAAATAAAAATTACTTCAACCAGCACTAATATAAATAGGTATGAATATACTACTTAAAATCACACTGCATTACAGGTTTGGTTTAATCATTGTTCTTTCATTCTTTTTAACAGAGTGTGCATCACCGGTTTGAGTTAACCATTGCTGTTTTTAACAGAGTATGCATTACTGGTTTGAGTTAATCAATGTTCTTTTTATTCTTTTTAACAGTATATGCGTTACCAATTACAATTAATAATTGTTCTTTTACTCTTTTTAACAGAGTATGCTATACAGGTTTGAGTCAATTGTTCCTTTTACTCTTTTAATAGAGTGTGCATTATCGGTTTGAATTAATCAATGTTCTTTTTAACAGAATGTGTGTTACCGGTTTGAGTTAATCATTGCTCTTTTTAACAGAGGGCGCACAAGTACTACTTAAGTTTGGACCAAGCCCCGAAGACCTAGCTCACGCCACCGCCCTCTTCCTCTCCTACAACAGCTGGACCGAAGCCATCGTGATTCGAGAAAGCTCCACGTTCTACACGACCTTCACTCGGACCCTGTACGACTATCGCATCAAGGGCGACAGATTCCAGATCCGCTTAGATGACCACCTGAGCGACGACCAGTTGTTCGAGATGGTGGCCGAAGTTCTGCACAGCAAAGTCCGAGTGATTGTCGTAGCGTGTGGCCAACTGCTGGCAGAGAGGATATTCCGTCAAGCCCGGAAGTCTGGTCTGCTGAATGGGAGATGGATATGGATATTGGTAAGCTCTTACTTTGAAATACAATGGCAATACACTGTTACAAATGTTTCTCATGTTTAGTTAGTTTAGTGGACATGGATATAGTTAGTCAGTTATATGGATATAGATATTGGTAAGCTCTTCTTTTGAAATACAATGGCAATGCATTGTTACAAAATTCTCTCCTTTTTAGTTATTTTAGTGGAGATATAGTTATTTACTTAGATGGATATGGATATTGGTAAGCTCTTCTTTTAAAACACAATAGCAATACACTGTTACAAATCTTTCTCATATTTAGTTAGTTTAGTTTAGATGGATGTAGTTAGTTAGATATATGGAATATAGATATTGGTAAGCTCTTCTTTTGAAATACAATGATAATACAATGTTACAAACCTCTGATATTTTTAATTAGCTTAATTGTTGACTTTTGCAGCTGTTTGATCTTTAATTTCATTGAGTTTCTTTATCTAAATCGAGCAAAGTGATTTCGTTTCGTAAAAAATCAGTCAAATTTATATTATACAAAGTAAATCCCTAAAATAATCGCCAAATTGGCAAAAATTAATTATTATGACACTTATGATCAATTTGGCAAAGTTTGCAGAAAAAATATGAGTTTAGAGTGATTATTAAAAAATCTTTTCTAAAATTATATTGAAACCATAGTCTTTGGAATCCAAACTATTGAAAACAACTTGTTTTCAAAAATATTCTGAATGGATATTTTTTCTATCTTAGTCAATTCAGCCGCATATAAACGCATTAACAGTATAAGTATATTAGGTATAATTATTGAGCAGTTGAATTGAACAGCATCAACAACAAACACTGATTTTATGTCTAACGATTGATATGCTGATTTCTTATTGTCTGTTTTGCCTACGTTCATCGCTTGAGATATAAAAATTTTAATAAAAAATCCGTTTTCAAAGTACCTGGTACCTGGTCTCCCACCCACTCAGGTTACTGAGTCATTCAGTGATGTCCAGCTTATTATTGCCTTTAAAACAATTATATAAAACCTTCAAAAATCTCCCGGAATATTTTATCACTTATGAGTGTGAAACAATGTTAATCTTAAAGTAGTTTTAGTTAATTAATGAATCAGAAAAAAATAATGAAGCTTTCTTCAAGATGTAATAAAAGCTCTTTCCATATAACTGAATTTGGACAATTTCATCACGAAATAGTTCAACGTTTTATTTCATTTCATCAGTTACAGAGCTTTACTTCCATTGATAAAAATGCCATTACTTTCTTTCGAAAGAAACAAGCAACCATTATTTCAGCTATTAAGATTTGATTTAATGTAAGTTCCATCCATTTTGTTAATCTCTCTCATTTCCAACAGCAATGAATCCAAGCAAAAAGAAAAGAAAAAAGATCACATTTTTCCAGAGCAGCAAATAAAACTGTTTCACGAAATCAGAATGCATGGAAGGCTTTTGTGTTATTTATTTCTGTGTTTGCTTAGAGAACCTCGTTTAGCTTTGGAAAGCTGCCAAAACAATTTATACGCCAAGATTGATTACTCGAAAGACAAAAAGCCTATTTAAAGTTTTCAATTTCTTAATAACCTATCTTGGAAATAATATTATTTCTTCGTATTTATGAATGGAATAATTTTTAATAAAACATTTTTTTATAGATAACTCACAGCTATTACGTTTAAAAGTCTTATCATGCGGAGTGATACAAAGTATTAATCAAGCGATGGTTGTTAACTATTGTCACAGATACACAGTGCAATGCAATTTTATAAGAAAATATATGTAATAGTTATTGGGGAATTTTTTTTTTTTCATTTAATTTTTCTACTAATATTTTTTAATTTAAAATTAAAATTTAAAATTTTCAAATTTTCAATTTTCAAAATGAAAATTATTAATTTAAAATTTTTATTATTATTTAATTATTAACAACATTTGAGATGAAGTCCATGAACAAATGTGGTCTTGGAAGGAGAGAGGGGGCAGCTTCTGTTGCGATGGAGACCCGCAGATAGAAGTCTCACTTGGCTCCTTGGAGGGCAGTGCCTTCAGGCAGGATTTTCAGGGGAACTAACCCCCGGCATTTGTGTATCGTATGGGAGAAAACCCAGAAAACTCCCACCTGGTTGTCCGACTAACTAGACAAGATACTGAACATCACAAACGCCATGGTTATATGAAAGTAAAAACTCAATTATATGTGATTAGAACCAAGAGAGCACTTTTATAGGCGGATTGAATGACGTAGAATTTTAGAGTGTAGTGTATTCTGGTCTTTAAAAGTTACATGATAATTTTGTGGTTGTGTCTAGAACCGTTGCTAACCTGCTATTTTTTTAACATTTTGCTTTATATATGGCTATAAATATTTTGCTTTATATATTTGCTTGGCATATTTCTGAAACCAAAGCATTTTTTAACTGACCAATTAAACAATTTAAATGATAAGCAATTTCAGTTAACAAAAGAATATGAAATTATTTAACTTTACAAAAATATTTTTGTAATAATATAGAGTTTCTGAAAAGAATCTTTTACATTTTAAAATACATATTTGAAGAGACAATTAAAGTTACGCCCATAGTATCGTATTTCATTAATTGAATAAAATAGAACACTGAAAATATTTAGAACATTTCAATGCACACACACTAGGTACAAGAATATTAAATTAGGGCCTGATGGCCGAGTGACTAGCGCTCGAGCAACAGATTTCGGGTTCGAGTTCCGGCCTTCCATGGAAGTTTGTAGTGGTTCGGAATCCACTTTAGGGCTGTAGAGCGGGTGTCTAATATGACTGTAGAGCGTTGGCCGTAGGACTAACAATCTTAATCCATAAAAAGTCAGCGTCACGGAGCCAAGTCAGACTTCTACCTTCTTCAGCTTCTGTGCTCCATCACAACAGAAACTGCCCTCCCATTTCCCTCCTTCCATGAGACCACACGGGTTGATGAACTTGTCTAGATGTTGCTGTCTACCAAGTGGGTTAAGAAGCAACACAACAACAATAATATTAATCTTCTTTAACTACCTTAAACTATTTTTTATAAGAATATGTAAGCCACATTGTTTACCAATACACAATTCGTAACACTTATGGATCAAGATGTCGGTCTACAGAAGTCCTTGATTCACCATTGCCTTACGAAATTTTGTACGAAATCTCTTACCAACTGGATGTGCTAATACCACTAATAGAACTCGATGGCTGCTTTAATTCGACTCTTCAATTCGTCAATTTCATTATTTTGGGGATTGAACAACATTTAAACAATATAGCAACAGCAAACAATGTTTTTTTACGTACTCCTTCAAAGCAATCCAAAATGTAAAAATAATCCAATGCTCTACATGTTAAGACAACTAATAGCTTGTACATTGAAATGTCTGTATTTAGAAATAGACCAAAAAAGAACCTGCATATCTTTGTTTTTAATAATTTTTTAAATATATTGACATTTTTCGGGCAATCTATATATTGTCCACTGAGTCTCTTAAAAATAGTGTCAGTTTTCTCATTGAATTATGTAAATTCATGTAACTGATGCGTATCTTTGTTAATTCTGATTGCTCACAGGTGGAGAGTGCCTTCAGTACCAAAGATCACGGTGAGCTTCACTTTCCTCCTGGGGTGCTCGGGTTGAAACTGAGAAGGCACGGCCTGGACAGATCCGCCGTTCGTTCCGCTGTCCTGTTCTTTGCCAACGCGATGACCCATTGCAGCGACCTTACCTCTTGGACAATGAACAAGGACCACCTCAACTACACCTCTCCGGTCTCCTGCTGGTTTGGCCCTGACGAAAGAAGAGAAGCGTTTGCTAACTTTGTGTATAAGTAAGTGATTTACACAGAATTTTTCTGATGTAAAATGTAATCTAGTGGCTCCTAGAGTGTTTTACTGCTTATATATATATTGATTAGCTAAAACATTAAAATCACCTATTCGTTATGAAGACACAGTTGACAGACTAGTTTACAGAAGTAATAGTTCTTTAGGTAACACGATGTATGAGAAGATCTACAATGTGTCTTTAAGACAAATGTATGAGAACGTATTCTTTAAGCAACAGCTCGAACTTTATTATAAAGAGAAGAGTGCTTGAATGTAGGGATTCAATCAAATGTAGGAATTGCCTCTTCTCTTTATTATAAAGAAAATAGATTAATGAAATTGACAAAGGTCCTATTGTGATGGCCAAATGGATAAGTAGAAATGTTTTAGAAACTTCAAGTCTTGTTACCATTAATTTAATCCTAAACATTAACATTAACCCATTCAGTAATTAAAGCATAAAAAAGTGATTATAAATGCATTCAATTCTCTGTGCGCCAATGCATCAATCATGGGTAAAATATTATATAAATATTCAAATTAAGAACCATGAAAGGGCCAACACCCAAGCCAATTCTTTAATTGAATATTAATATAAAAAAGGCCAATACATTAAATTGAATATTAATATGTAAAAAAAAACAATTGTTTAAGTGAAACAAAAATAGGAAAAAATAATAGGAAGGAAAAATACCGAGAATATAGCGTTATCTTTTCGATTTTAATTTAAAAACTTTCATAGCTTTTTGTGATAATTTTCTCTAAACCTGAAATAGCAGTTGTTAGTACATTGAAGATTGGATTCTGTAGCTATCTCTTTTATTCATTATATTATATAAAGCTTTGATGTTTAAACAGAGTGTTTAAAATATCTAGAAAAGATGTAAAATCTAGTAAAGGGGATCTAAATAGGATTTTGTATCTTAATATGTTATTTTTACGTATAATATGTTATTTTTACATCTAAATGCGCAAAAATGGCGCATATAAATGTTAGATATAAACAAAAGTTGAGTGAGAAAACCAGGTAAAGTTAAAAGAAATAAAAATTTTAGTGATTAAACTTTAAAAAAAAACTCTCTACCAACACAACTGGCAAATTTCCAATAATAATATAACGTTCACACTGACAATACACAGATTAAAATACATTAGCAAACATGTTAAGCACGTCAAGCACATTTACAGCCGCAATCTGGCAACTATATCGTCACCGGATCACTTTCATAGATCATGCTCTTAATATGTTCTCGGAAGAAGAATTCCAAGCATGTCAAATCGTGAGTAGTAATAAAAGGTCCACCCTCTCCGACCAAATGTGAGCCGAAAGTAGAGTCGAGATAATTTGTGACATTCGTGTTGAAGCAAGTTGGTTGTCCATCGTGCTGAAATCTCATTTGTGTGAAAACAGCTGGAGAAACATCTAAAAAAGATCCATTGAGCAATTGTATCATTTTCTTTCACAGTACCATTTGTAAAATACATGTTGGTGAGCTCCAAATTCGTGTATTGCTGCTGTTGTTCGCATGCTGCTCGAAATCCGAGTAGGGAATAATGGTTAGCGACACGAATCATCAAAAAGTACTTTTTCTACTATAGTGGTGCTTAACGGGGACACCCAAGAAGATTTCCGTGTGAGCCCTGTGGCATTCTAGAGAAATATAGTATATGTCCAGATATAGAAATAAATATAGTTACACTTTTTTGTCAGTTTTCTCCAATCAAAAATAGTCTTCATTAACAACTAATGAATAACTTTCTGATCTCTTTTTTTTTCTTTTTTTCAATTCCTACTGTTAGTTCACACTCTCCCTATATATAAAATTTTCAATCGTTAATAAAATACTTTTATTCATCCACTCAAATTCAAATACATTTTTTTAAACTTTTAGTGGATGATAATGTGTCCAAAGAAGGTTTCTGAGAAAGAAAAACGGTAACTTCAATGGTGGGCTACTAGAGACGCTAGCGTCTATACGATTTTCAATGTTAAAAAATTTCCATTGTATCCTCTGAGTAATAGTCTGTGGAATTTGTTATCTGGCTATAAGATTGTGAGGCGTATTATCAGATGCTTATTTGTCAGAAATGAAGTTTTGTGGTTGGGGCGCATTTAAACACTGTAATGTTTGAGAACCACTGTTCTACCACCTTAATGCGTCTCTTCCATATTCGCAGTTCATTACAAAATCCGCTTATTTATACTCTAGATTTGCCTTTACATCTCTACTATGTATTTTAGAGAAGACACCAAGTTTATTATGTATAGTATAAAAAAATAGATTCACTATTTTGTTTCTACTTTCTAATTGAATAAGTTTACAGCTCATTTCCAAATATCGAATTTTATTAAGATTATTGCAAGACTGTCAAAGGTCCTAAAAGTTTGCATTTAGCATACCCTAATTACATATATGTTTTATTAATAATTAATAAAATTATTTTACTACTTAAAAGCAATTTTCAATTTTTCAATCACCCATTTGTATGCACAATACCAAACGATACCCGAAATCGAATTATTTTTATGCGCACTCGACAAAGATTCCAAAATTAAAAGTGAGGAAAATATTTTCTTTTTTTAATGGTGCCAACTTTGTTTTCAGTCCATTTCTATATGAATATGATAAACTACTTGAGTACAACTTTTGAACCAAAATGAATAAGTCGATGTGGACCAGTCAATTTTGCAATTATGATCCTCAGATACATTCAACCTCTGTTTCTTTTTCTTGGAAATCTTTATATAACCTTTATTTTATATTATCGAGAATCTCATCGTAAGAATTTATATCACTGTTTCAACTGTTTATAAAAAGTGGGCATTTTACATTATTTGTCTATCCTTCGATTAACGCTTACAGGCATGTATTTCTGCACTGTACAACACTTTTAGCCAATCATTAAAAAACACACACACAAAAAAACACCGAACAGTTGTAAATTTATCATTTTTTTTTTTTTTTTTTTTTTTTTTTTAGAATTCAAAAAATTTCACTGCATCCAGACGTTGTTATACAATATCTGTTTATTTTTGCATATTCAATCATCCCTTAAAATTTGTCATATCAGTTCTGGATTCACATTGCACAATCAAATATATTTATTTAATTTTCATTAGACGTTATGATATCAAATAAAATATGGTATAAGCGAAAAATGAATCCATTAACAATAGTGCCAAATGAGAGTTTTTAAAAAGAAATTTAATTTTATAACAAAATATTTTGTATATTTAATCAGAATTTAATTGCTAGAATTTTTTTAAAAAAATCTTGGTCTTTAGTGTTATAAACTCAATCATCACCTTGAGTTAGGTGTTGAGATCACTTCATTTCTGAATTTATAATACCCAGTTCGAGACAATGCAGATAAACAGAACAGAAAGTTTCTGCAATTGAGGTAAATTCTTTTACTGTGAATTGCCTAGATAAAATGGCTGGGATTATTCGTGATAAATTCTGAAGAAAGCATCAGGTATTCATATTGAACTACCATAATAATGGACCCTTCGTAAAATTATCAGAGATTGATATTAAGCTACCATAATGATGGTACCTTTGTAAAATGATCATGGATTCATGTTAAGCTACCAGAATGATGGTACCTTAGTAAAATGATTAGGGATCCATGCTGAGCTACCAGAATGATGGTACCTTCGTAAAATGATCAAGTACTCATGTTGAGCTGCCAGAATTATCGTCCCTTTGTAAAATGATCAGGGATCACAAGCCAAATGCTAAAAGTTGCCGCATAGTAAGAAAATTTCACTTTATACACTTCTCTGAAAAAAACGGAAAAAGAAGAATGTCAAATAGGTGTTAAACAATTGTTTTCCAATGCTAACCACATTGATATAATTTGCCTTTAGAACAGCAGATAAATAGCAGATTCAGCATAACATCGCAGGCTATTGCTGTTTTGTAGTTTCCTGCAAACAGATTTATCATCTGTATGTTGAAAAAGCTATCATGCTATCCAGTAGACTCTTAAACATACAAATAATACTCAAAACAACTTATTTATCAAACAGCAATAAGTCTCATTTTAAAGAAACCTTTATATTACCTTAAGTGTTGAGAACGAGTTTTATCTTTGCAATAAATTGCTCGTAATTTTTTTTCTAAAAAAGACGAATTCTAACTTGATGGTTTATTAACGTAACCAAACGTAAAGTGAGCAAACTAGTTTTTCGGTTTTACTGACATCCGCTGTGGCTCGATTTCCTCGCTTATGTCTGCTTTCGTCAGTAAAGTTTCGAGCAGTAAAAACGTTATCTCTCATGGGTTGTACAAAAGGGGGAAGGAAATGGAAACAGAACTTCCTTTTGTAATTACATTGGGGAATGGTTTTTATGGCTTTCCTCGTTGAAGATCGTAAAATTATTATTGGAAGTATACTTTTCACCGAAATTTTGCTTTAATTTTCACTTCTGAAGATATTTCTGTAAGAATAGAACCTCCAACTGAACCAGAATTTCACATAGAAGTTTTGGAACAATTTAAATTTTTACTTCTACCAAAAAACTTCTATGGTACTACCATAAAAATAAAAATTATATCTTAACCGGTAGAGATATTTGTTTGAAGACTACAAACAATTCAAATTTTCATTTTAAAAATTTGAACTTCAAAAGAATCAGAATTTTAGGTATTCGTTTGGCTCATTATTTCAATTTTGTATGTATATTTCAGCCAGTATATTATCTGTAAATATATAAACTTCAACAAACCAGAATTTTACATTTTTGCTTAGATTATGAAAAAAAGTTGTTGCATTAGCATAAAAAAGCATTGTTGTTTATTAATACAGCTTACAATTTTACACACCTTTCAATTTTAAATTTCTCCACAATACCTTTATCTTTGTATTCTTTACAACATTATTGAAGCTATTACAACAACCCTATCACTTATTTCAATTTTTAATTGTAATTCAACATCTGCCTTAATTAAATCATTTAATTTCTCCGTGAGCTGAGATTTTAAGCTCAAACACTCATTAGTTTTAAACTATTTCGTGTTTCCTTCTGAAATTTCAGTTCCCAACGTATTTTCCATTTCAGTTAAGTTTACTGAAAGAAATTCGTAAACATTTGCGTTTATTTTTAATTCGCTCTACTTCCATTTTAAATATTAAACAACTCAATAAATTGGAACAAAGAAAAAAATGTTCCTACCTCGAATCTGAGAGCTGCACTTTATACGTGTCCACAATCAAATTACTAACAACAATTCTAACAAATTAAAAATATACACATCCAAAATATCCGCGAATTTATTTTTAAATCCGATCACAATCACTTAACCAATCAGATCACAATGCGGTCACCAAAAAAGATGTGATGAACAACAACTGCTGACGTACATGTTCATGTTATGTCCTTTCAAATACCACTCTAATATGCCTTTTCAATTACTTTATTTTGACACTATTAGCACAACAACAACACACACACAACTCACACATAAATCTATATAAATTTAGTATCCATTTATAACATAGTTTCCAAATTATCATTCATCAATCATTTATACCGATTCCAAATGAGATTTTGCCTCAGCCGATTCCAATTCCAATCTGATGGATTCTCCCCATCGTATAGGAAGATACACATTATGGTTGCAGGAACAATTATCAAGTACCCATGGGTGTCACCAAAAAGGTGTGATGAAACTATCATTAATGAAGTGAGTGTCCATGTACGTTCCTTTCAAATATGGCTCCAATTTTCCTTTTCTATTATTTTATTTTAACACTATTAACACAACTCACACATAAATATATATAAATCTATTATCCATTTATAATATAGTTCCATATTTGGTTTATACCGATTCCAAATGAGGTTTTGCCTCAGCAGATTTCACTTCCAATCGGATGAATTCCCCATCGGATAAATAAGATACGCTTTATGATTACAGGGAGGATTGATAAGGGTACTTGATAATCTTTCAGGGAGTACCCGTGGCTCGAATTGCTCCAAATATCATCAAACACTCAGCACCATTATACTCCCTAACGCCACCAACCTTCAACACCATAGGCTCCTTAACATCATCAATCCTCAGCACCATAGTTTTAACAAATCAAACCTCAATACCATAGACATTCTATCATAATCAATCTACAGGGCCATATACTTTCTAATACCATCAAACTTTCAGAAACATAGATCCTGTAACTCAGCAATGATGACCCGAGGACCTGATCGCACCTGCTGCTTATATATGCTTATAATTTGAAGTTGAATTTGTACATTTTTACTGAGTTAATTTTTAACTCATAAGTATAAGTGGATTTAGAATGTTATCCTATTGACACACATGTAGGAATAGTTTTTGCCTTACATTTATTATTTTTTAATTCTAGGAATTTCTGTATAGTTCTAGGAAAGCTGTATACGACATATAATACGATAGAGCTGTATACGACATACTTTTATGCGTAGTTCAATAACAAGAAACACATCATTGTAAATGTAGCATATCTTTTCATTTTAAGTTATTAGGATTATAATACTTTTATATTTTTGCCTTAAATGCCATTTTTAGAGCCATTTTGCATTAAAATCAATAAACAGCTGGAGCGTGAATAAAAAAAAAAAAATCTTTAAAATCTTCTCCCAAATGCTCCTGCTTGTAGCACAATATCTAAATATATTAATCAAATGTAAAAATCCAAGCGTTTCATAGCAAAAAATATGTAGATAAATAATTTACTTCATATATTGGTAATTTCAAATATAACATTTTCTTCTGAAGTCTTTTGTCACTAGAATGACAAATATATAGCGAATTTAACGTTACCCAAGTTGAACCATATTGCTACCTTGCAATCCACTTTGTACCACTACAATCTTAAATGAACACTCCCAGAGATGACATCTAGGTTATTCTCACTCTTCTTAGAACTTTCCAGCCATGGATTTATCTCGTATACAAAAGGAGCTTTCAGTTTTTGCTTCTCTTATTTGCGATCAAAACTGTCTTCCTAAGTTGTAGGTTCGAATCCTGGCGGTGGCATGGATGTTTGTTAGTGGTTCGAAATCCACGTTAAACTGAACCACTAGGATATAAACCTTACTCCTTTTCTCCACAATAAAGTTAATAAAATACAGTTATTTAAACATCTTTTATAATCACCATTGATTAATGTAATATTCAATGAAGTTTTAACTGAAATCATCATCAAATGGGATTAAAAAAAAATACCAGATGTTTATCTGAACGTTTAAAAACAAGTAGGCAACTTACCAAGGATTAGATTTTTAAAAATTTAACTAAAACAAATTGAATATAAGTAATGCTAATATTACATTATTCATGAAATCCAGGTAAAAATTAACTGTGAAGTTTCTGAAAAGTGCTTTGCATAACTTCTGTTGATTCAGCAAAATAAAAGAGTCTTGAGAAATTGCTGATTTGGGTAAAAAACATAACTTGATTTCGTACTATTTTTGCTAAAAAAGAGGAAAATAAGTGAAGGATTTTGAAAGATAAATGCATAGAGTACAGAATACATCCGATTAGGATTCGTAATCTCAAACTAAATTATTTAATTTCGTTAATAATTATTATTATGTTAATTATTGAGTTAATAATTAAATATGAATTATTTTGTTTATTATTTACGAGTTATTAAACTTCAAATTCTTCTTGCCTTTTTTTTATTAATTAATTAAATGATCCCATACAACATTTAATGATATATTAATTTATGTACTAAATGTATTTATAATTCTGAAATGATTTGCAAATTTGACTACATATTAAATTGACTACAGAAATAAAGAAACGATGATAACATAATAGCAGATTTTTCTAATATTGTCAAATCTTAAAGTTTAGTCAGGCAGATAAGATTTCCTGACATGTGTTGAAATGCATTAAAATATTACTTATATCATATATACCTCGATTCGATTCTCTCTTCGACTATAATAGTTACATAATTGGTGACCCTCTGATATGAGGGTCTCCAACTATGTAACTGTTATAATCGAAGTTAAGTGTCAAGAATTTTTGAGTTGCTTAAAAATATTTTATATTAAATTTAAAATAATCATTTAAAGTTAGTATTGAAATTAATTTGTTACTGTGGGTGTAATTCACTCTAAAATATTAATTTTTAGCCTAAGGGCTACATTAACTCCTCCACTAAGCGGGCCTGAATGGCCGAGTGGCTAGCTCTGGCTTTCGGTACCACAGGTTTCGTTCGAGTCCCGGTGGTGCCATGGATGTTTGTAGTGGTTCGGGATCTACTTTAAACTGTAGGTCCCGGTCTGTTTAACCAGAAGTGTTCACAAGATGACCGTAGAGTGCAAATCAAACCAAACCTCCACTAAGGGCTAAAACATAGTTAATGAATCATAGCATTATACTGTAGTTTTGAATTACTCGCAAATTTTCGTTTAGGAACTAGCCAAAAATGGAGAGTCTTCCACTTACACAGTTTGGTCAGTTGCGTAAATTTCCTCGTTATTTTTTTTTGCTTTCGAAACCATTTATGTATGTGAAAGAACATTCTATAAAATGAAATATACAAAAAAAAAAAAAAACCTGCACAAGTTAACTGATGAGTATTTGAAATCGCTGCTAATAATTTCCACTAGTAAATTAGATCCTCAGCTGAAAACAATTGCTAGCGGAAAGTTACAGTTGCATGAATCTCATTAATCATAATTGTAATGTTCAATTTCGTTACGTGAATTACCTATTTACGTTACTTATTATGCGTTTTTATGACAAATTTCTCATCATTAATTATAGTTAATATGCTCGGTTTAATTATGCTAATTATCGTGTTTCTTAATGGGTTGTTACACAAAAACATCTGATTAATATATTATGATTTACTGAATTTCCTAATTTTATGATTTACTTGCATTGTAAATTTCTCAATATAAACAAAATAAACTATAGCTTAGCTGATTTATGTTACTCGTGGGCTAATACTGGTCCGCGGGCCGTAGTGTGGAGACTCCTGTTTTATTTCATTAAATATTAACAACTCGTTACTAATTCTAGATATTTTTAAAATATTAATTAATATTTTGTAAGGAATTACTTACACTGTAAACAAGTTAATTTTCGGTGCTAACTTTAAGATGATTGTTTTTAACTTCATGTGAGTTTCCCGGCTTTCCTCCCATATGATACACAAATACAAAGCAATTTCTAATAATCGTCCTGGAAGGCAATACCATCTTCATATCGCCAGTCTGGGGACTGTTGGCGACATATACAAAAATGAAACATGAAGCTCACCAATATTAAAAAAATATCAAGACATAAATATCTACCCCAATGGTGGGCCAAGACCTTCTGCCAGATTCCGAAACATAAGATGTTGTCTTTTTACGGGGTAGGGTTGTCAGCAAAACAGTCAGACCTACAGTTTCAAGTGAATTCCGAACCCTACAAGCATCCATGGCACCGCCGGGACTCGAACCCGAAACAGGGGCTACCGAGAGCCAGTCATTCGGCTATCAGTTCCCAAATATATTATTAACAAAAATTTCAACTGAAGAATTTATGTCGAAAGAACTACATTGAATGGGTAAATTTCTTTTTTGTTTTATTTTAGATGCATTGAGAAAAACCTTCTTCAATAAAAGGTGTTATGGTTTTCATTAATAATCGTTTAAATAAAGGCATTTGAAATGGTAAACTAACAGTGCTTTGCTGCGACAGACATCACACGAAGAGTTTTTCGTAATAAATTTTAAATAGACACTTCATAACTGTTCATTGTCATTGCCTTCACTACATGGACATGTATCTACATGGACTTTTCCTTGTTACTCTCATTAGTAACATTAACTCGGGTCAATTGTTTTTTAAAAACTTTCACGAAAGCACTTTTCTTCGTTTCATAGTTGTGATTACTAAAATACTTTTGAACTAATCCTTTGATTTATCCTTGAACCTTTGACCGAATCTTTTTTAACTTTCCTTTTGGGTCACAATCACAATGACGATGCTAGAAATCTGACATGTCAGCAACGATTAATTTGACAGTCACTTGACAAGCTTTAAAGAAAATTCCGGTAAATGATCAATCGAGCAAAAACATATTCCATATTTTTAAACCAAAACCAAATAATTGAACTTCACTAAAATCCCACTTTTTAAATCTAACTTAATTTGAATCACAACCTTTAATTCCCTTAACAGTTACAAATATATCCTTTACCGCACTTTAGTGGAAACAGTAATGTTAAATAAATTCTCATTATTGAAATAAAAATGAATGGGACCAATAAACAAAAAAGAAATAAGGACGCCCAATGACACAAGGTCTCAATTTCCGGTTCGGAAAATACCGTCGCGTCGTTGAAAAGCCATTTACGAAGGTTCCATTCACTTTCCTGTTGTCAGCACAAGGCAAAGACCGAATTTGTTAAGAAGAATTGCTTGGTTTACCCTGCCGATCTTTCTCATGCTCCAGTTTTAGAGTTAATAATCTTATTTGATATCGGTTTTAAGTATCATATTGTATCATTAGCTTTTTGAAACGGTTATGTGGCAGCAAATGCAGGTTTACATTTTAAAAATTAAATATTTAAAATTCCCAAACTATCGTCTTGTGGTCTGAGACTTTTTTTTTAATACAACTAATGTTTCCCTAATTTGAGATAAATATTCTAAAAAGTACTACTAAACAGTATGTAAACGAGAGAAATAAAAATGATTTCATGTCCAGTATAATGGACATCATTTTTGAACATAACCATCATTTTGAACAATAAAGTTGTGACTTCTTATTGAAAATAAAAATGTCTCAATGTGCAATTTTGGTTTGGTTCGTCGCTCTGCTGTCATTTCGTGCACACTTTAGGCTAATTAGACCGGTTTTGTTTGATTTGTCGCTCTACGGTCATTTTGAGCACTCTTTAGGCTAATTAGACCAGGACCTACAATTTCACAAGGATTCCGAACCTCTAACAAACATCCATACCACTGTCAATGCCATTTTGAGAGTATAACTAATCAAGTGCCATTATTCAGTGAGAAATACAGTTTTATTTAAAGAAAACAAACATTAGAAATACTTAATTTTATTAATTAAACATTTAAAACCACATATAAGCTATTTTTGTGACATAAAGCTATGTAAAAATATAAAAAAAAAATTTAATTAAAACTGTTGGTATACCTTCAATTAATGTCTCTTGTTGGCCGTCATTTCTAAATGCTTGTAAAAAAATAATCCAGCCAAAAAAAATGTTTAGTTTTTAACATAATAGGTGACAGTTCTGGACTTCCCACTTTAACAGATTGAATAATTTTACTATATTCGAAATAAAACTGTCCAGTAGCATAGAACGTTGAATCTCAATAAGGTGTAATGGAATGATTAAAAAAACTTCCAAAATATCTTTTAAATCTTATAAATATTTTTCCTTTTCCAAAACAAGAAAGCAAGTTTTCTCTAAAATTCTATAAAAATTATTAAGATATAAATTAGATATATAGAATAGTTAAACCTACATATTTTGAACATTGATGGGCTTCCTTCACTTACGCATACCACGAACGTCTCACCAATAGGCGATGAGAAGAGATCTAACCTTCCCAAAGGTCGTTTTGGAGAAACTGTCTTGAATTGGCTTTATCGTGAAAGAGAATAGCCAGACAGCTTTAGTTGGCGAGTCGAGTCATCGAGTGTCTTCACTTTTGGAAGTAATGATTGCAATTTATGTTATAATGCTGATTCGAAGTCGAATCCAAATGCTTGTCAATTGAACTATGAATAGTGCAAACTCTCAAATTTAAAGACAACTTTTATAATAGGACCATACATTTCGAAGTGTTAACATTGTTTTGGATGGCATTGTTCTTTATTACAATTGAGGATTGACAAGTGAGGACCTTAAATAAATTTTTATCTAAATGAGGACTGATAAATACTTACCTACCATAACTAATTTTTAGGTGTAGTTGCTCCCAGTTTTTGCATTGCGAAAAACAAAACTATCGGAAAAACACATAGATAAAACGTTTCTTCATTAATTAACTCAAATTTAATAGTTTTTTATATTGTTGTTGTTTTTAAGTCATAATATGTATATCTTTGATTTATTAAATCACTATAAAAATTAGTTTAATAGAGAAAGTGTAGCCCATTTAATCTAAATACTCTGTTAGAAAATAGTTTTGTGTATCGAAGAAAAGCCGAAATGTTGCATTTACTGTTTCCTAAGCTTCACCTAATTCTTCATCAAAATTATTTTTCTCTTTTTAATACGCTTTTATTAGCTTCACCTGTATGTTTGTATGTTTGTATGTATGTATGTAACTGACTCTTTGCGCTCGATTTTGGGACTGATAGCGCCATCTACTGGCAATCAGTCAACTGATGAAAAACCTATCTATTTTGTTTAATTATTTTGTTTAATCTTAATTCCTTTTGTTTTATTTTACTTTCATCTTAAAATTCTCATTTTAACTTTAACCTTTTTATTTTTGGGCATCGTCAAAGGACTCTTAATTGTACGAATAGCTTTAGCTTTTTCGATCTCCTGCTTTAATTGTTCAAGCAGATGTTTTTCCTAAATTTTAAATTCATTTATTTATTTTTAATTATTTCTATTCATTAATTTAAGAAACTACAATTTATGCTAATGTTTTAATTAATTTAAGATGTGGAGGTTTTGTGATTCTTAAAACCACCAAGGAACTCCGTAACCGGTACGCCCGTTGCCCAGCTGTCTTTCACCCCGGGTAGAAATTCAGTAATATCCGTGATCGAATTGCGCTCTTCCTATTGGCCAAAAATTTCGGTGGCTAAAAAGAGGCGGATCTCAAAGGCATAGGAGTGCGATCATGTCGAATTGCGCTCTTCCTATTGGCCGAAAATTTCGGTGGGTAAAAAGTATGTAAAATTAGCAGTTTAAAAAAACTAAAAAAAACACGCTTTTAGAGTTAATCAGACTAAAAGTAAAAAATAAATTAATAGTTTAAAAACTAAAAATACGCTTTTAGAGTTAATCAATCTAAAAGTAAAAAATAATTGTTAACATAAGAATAAAATGACTGACGAGAAAATGAATGTCACTGTTCTAAAAGCGTGGGGTGCTCGATATCAATCGTTATAATTTTTCACTAGTTTCATTCCGAAATGCAGAGTTAGTTTAAAAATGTCATACAAAGCATCCCACAAGAACAATGACATTCATTTTCTCGTCAGTCATTTTATTCTTATGTTAACAATTATTTTTTACTTTTAGATTGATTAACTCTAAAAGCGTATTTTTAGTTTTTTTAAACTATTAATTTTACCGATATTGCAGCTTTTCTGTGCCAATTGTTGTAATATTAAAAAAAAATAAAGATATTATATGCTGCAATTTAAACAATAAGTCTTTATAAGAAGTATAGATTAATTAAAAATAAAACATATTAATTTACATATTTACAAGAAAACATTGTAGCCCTATGTAGAGAAAAATTTCGATAAAATTACAAAGGATTGCCTTATTTTAATTACATTAGTTTTAAATGTATAATAAATACATATTATATTAAAACATAATTCACATATGTGATACTAATAATTATTGTTAATAATTAATATATATTTTATTAATAAATAACTTATATATATTACCTAAATACATGATTCATTTGAGGGGATAAAAATATCACATGCATATTGATTTTCAATTCTAGTGTACTCATAAAATTCATATTAATAAGGTTTGCTTCCACCCCTTATGCTCGGTTAGAGCTTGCATCTCTTTTATGGCACACATATCAAGTTTATAGGATATAAAGAGAAAATAAGAGAAAATAAAACATATTTATTACTTTTCCCCGAGGTCGAATTGTTTGGCCCTTAGATATCTTCTCTTCAGGAATTTCATTTGTGTTCATGAAAGAACAGTTACTTTTGAGTGTCAAAAAAGCGGTATTCATAAAGCTATGTAAAACTTGAAACTTATAGGTATTTAAAAAGGTATTTTAATCTTGAAAGAAAATTCCAATTTTATTTTTAAAAGGTGATCTTAAAAGGGAAATTACTCTGATCAGAAACGAATGTCCCCACATCAGAAAATAACACTTTATTTCTACCTCTTAAAGCATAATGGAAAGACTTTCTACCTTACAAATTTATCGTTCCCATTCCCAGTTCAGATAAGTCAGCTTTCACGTTCTGTTGTTGTTGTTGTTTCATGTCCCCCTGTTCTAGACACCTAGACTAGGTCCATGACATCATGTTGCTCATGCATCTTCATGACGGCCTCTCCTCCCTCACTCCATAGCGGTCTGGTGGCTAGCGCTCTGGCCTTTGGTTTCCCAGGCTTCAGGTTCGAATCATGGAGGTGGCATGGATGTTTGTGGTGGTTCGAAATCCACGTTAAACTGTAGGTCCGGTCTGTTTAGCCTAAAGTGTGCACAAATGACCGTAGAGCGACAAACCAAACCAAACCTCCCTCACTCCACAGCTTCTCAATAGAGGTGCTCGCACACTCAGCAAGATGAGAAGTAAAGGCCGAGCAAGAACAGGTACAGGATGAATTAGTCTTTTCGTTGCCGCAAATTTCAGACTTTTAATGTGGCCACTACGCTGTCTGGCCAAAGCAGTCTGGGCGTACCTTATGCCAGTGGGCTGCAATGATAAACCAGGACGACTTGCAGCCTACCAGGTGTGTCTGAGAGGGACTGCTTTCGGTTCTATCTCAGTTTGTTGATTTCCAACCGAATACCATCAGTCTTAAAACCAAACTGGTAGTATTCGTGAGTCAACTGGGCTCTCCGGAATAGCACCATCTTCAAGCAATGGTTAGTGTAAGGTTTTTTTAAAAAATTACTGCTAACCAGGGTCTATTTCTATACTTCATGAAAAATTATTTCATTTAATTTATATGTGTATACACCAATTTTATAACGGTTTTAAAGCATAATAATTACAAGCATCAAACAACCGAAAATTCAGATACGATATATAATCAGTAAAAAAATATTTTACTCATTTGCTCGGGTTCCTATTGAAATTTATAAATTGGTATTTGTGAAATAACTCTTGTATTTCCATGGTTTATTATCACTCATTTCAAATTTCAAAAAAGAAATTCAAATAAAAGCAGGATTTTTCTGGGGTTCCTCATAGCCGCGTATTGATCACATTAAAAACAAGAAAATCATATTTTTATTTTTATCAAAAAATGGAATTTTCACTTTTGACAATAAACTACGGTGATACAATAGCTATTACTCGTATTAAGGTATCCCGATTCTTGTATAATCAACAACTCGGCATGGTCAGTACTTGTTGAGGTAACCACCCGGGACCATCAGGGTTTTGATGATAAAAGTAGATCTTAAGTATAACGAGTTGTGTTTCCGAATTGGTGAAGCTTGATTTGAAATCCAAACTAGCTAAGTCCTGCTGAAAATTCTCTTTTCTTTGTTAGAAACGAGTCTGCTAATCTGTAGATTACAGATTCTTTCCTTTCGACACTAAAAAGAAGTTTCGAATCTCCCGTAGTTTATATAGTATTTATGTCTAAATTGCATTTGCAAAATATGAGTGCAACGTGGCCAGACCGTCGTTGTATATTCTGAACACTGAATCTGCTGGATATTGGCTGCTCGTAGAGAATTACCTTATAAGTCAAAATGATCGGAATTTGAAAAAAGCAGCAATAAAACAGCTGCCACAAATCACCTCTCCCTTGTAGCTCACATATTTTTTAAAGAATACTGAAATAGTTTTCTGGTTTTAAGTAGTTTAGGAGTTACAGATATTTAATTTGCATTGCTTATTTTGATAAAATATCTTATGCATGGATGACAGAGTGCATAACATTGTTTACACTCGTTGGGTGTTTTGATCTAAATCATTCATTTCTAGAAAAACAGACATGCAATATATCCAGAGCTATTCATGCTGCCCATGGGTTATATTGTACTGAACTCGAATTTTGTCCAGCGAATATTCTCCAGTGTGACTTCTGTGATGTCCACAGATTCCTCGACGGAAGTACTTTCCAGGCTGCGGAATTTCTTGTGACAATCTTACTGTCATCATCACTTATTGGGTTTTCAAATAAATTCCGTTAATATGGAAACCCAACAAACCCACATGTTTGATACAGAATCGTTTATTCTTGCTTCTTTTTATTCTTCTACAAAAGAACAGGACCTCCAGATAGTCTTGAAATCAAACTCCAAAATGAAACAAGTTAGATTTAAAAAATGTAAATTAGAAGATTTGGATAGCCGAATTTTGAACAATGAATGGCATGAAAATTTTAAATACTCATCATGTTAGGAAATACATTCGTAATCAAAGGAATAACAAGTGTTAGGTATTTAAGGGTTATAACTTCTAAATTGTACTGAAACCTAAGCACATTCATTTTAATATAATAGATTAAAATAAAATAGTCCCCAACACCAAGTAATAATATTCCTCTTAGTAGAGTTAAAAAAAAAAAAAACTTTGCATATCTAATTTGCATAATTTGTACGGGGTTTTTTTTTAAAAAAAATTGTTTAGAATAAAAACAATGAAGTTAGCGAACGAATAAATTTGACCATGGTATTTCAACAATTTATCCAGTTCTTCTTGTTCATTTTCAGTTTTTTCATCATTTTTAGGGAATTGATTCTAAATAATTCGGCAGTAGTCTATAACTTACTAATTGACATTTCTTGTTTGTATTACTTCAGTTCGAAATATGATTTCAAAATTTCAGTACACGACAGTATTCAGAGCAATAGCCATGTCCACTTTATTATAGATGTACCCATCGGTTATTATCGGGGAAAGTCCCTTTCATCATATCGTTAAAAATGGGCGTTTTACCCTGATATCAATCTCTTATTTTCTTAATTAATTTTTTAATCGACCCCTTAACCGAAGTTCGAGGAAAAAATTAAAACTTGACATTTCGACTAAACTTTTGACAGATATCTCAAGTCAATTTTTATCACAAAGAAATAAAAACGTTTTGTGTTACATTGGTTACAATAAATGTAAAGTTTTACTCAATAAATCTATACGAGAATAAAGGGACCGGGGGAGTGTATAAAAATTTAAATTTTAAATTTTCATCAATATTGATTTTTTTAAGAAAAAAATGCCACCTCATGAATTTGAACGTCATTTGAAACATTTTTGTAATTGGAAGTATGTGTCTACGACCAACGTATGGGGGTGAGGGGCAAAAACTCCCTGATTTCTGGCAAAAAAAAATCAATTGTCTTGAAAATTGTGTCTGAAGAGTTTTGGGGGAGTGAAAAATTCAAACTTAATAGTTAAGCTCTCAGAACCACAATTCGTGGTTAATTTAGCGTTATATTAGGTTTTTTTGGTAAAGTTCCAAATTATGGTTGTATGGTTTGTAATATTAGGCTCATTTTCCTCAAAAATATGGTTGTAATGGTTTACTATATTAAGCTCATTTTCCTCAAATGTATATTTTAAAAAATATGTTTAATAAACGGTAATAAAAGCACGATTATTTTAAATTAAATGAAAATATATAATATTTTCGAGAATGCATATTACTATTAAGATAATATGTATTATAATATTATTGAAATTATCTTTCAGATATGTTTATATAAATTTTGATACAAAAATTTATTTTACTATTTAAGCTATTTTTCTAAAATATACTTTTTTTACTACATATAAATAAAAGATAATATTAAACACATTAACTATTAGAAGTTTCATAAAGAACTCATAACTTGGGTTATTAACAATAATTTGTCTTTATGTTTTAACATTGATTATGGAAAAACAAAACATTTTTGCTAATAACAATCATTCATTTTATCTGAGAAATAAAACTAAAAAAATTCAAATTTTGATTAAAAAAAAAATTAAAAATTGATTAAAGATATTATCTGAACACAAAATACACAATACTAACGTAGCTCCGATTCTTCTGAATCAGTTTCTGAATTCGATTCGTTCCTTCACAATATTCTGAAAGATTCTTTTTGGGATCGAATCAAATTGCTTTAGGGAGGTTCTTTCAGGCTTGTTATAAATGAATCAGAAGATATCAGAAGAATCCAAAAGTTATCTTAATTACATTTCTCTAAATCCTTAAACATTGCCGCTTAAGCTTTTCGAGTTGTCCAGAGGGTAACATTGCAGATGAAATTATTTTCTCTTCAGGTATTGACAATTTGTGAACTCTAAGAGGCGACACATGATTTTAATCAGTTCTTTGGCAGTAGTTAATACATAGTTTTTGAATGTATCAGTACATATGGCAAAGTCATTTGATTTAATGGTAAGAAGGGTGCACATTCGTTAAATAACTCCTCAAGAAGATCTTAAAATCGTTGTTAACCAATTATTGTAAATAATGTAAATACAAAAAGTCCCAAAATCAAATGGAGAAAAACTAATTTTTCTCTACATTTTCAAAAAACACAAAGGAAATTTTCGAAAATAATTGACCATTTTAAATTGCTAATTATTTATCATAATTTAATTTTATAAAAGAAAATACCATGCAAAAACTTCGAAATACTAATTTAAAGGATTCGAATTCATGAAAAAAAGTATTTCTAGCAAATGCTTTAACCTTGAAAAGTTGCGAAAGTCTTCTGACCAGTATATAATATGCACCTCAAAATGTTTTCGTTTTCAAAGGTGTGTAACGTGGAAATATTTCTCCTCCATCACTTTAATCAAGTGTAAGGGTGTAGAAATGTATGGCATTTCCAGAACTAAACAAACAATTTTCGACTTTCTACCAACTTTTCAAGCATTCATGCCCCACTGTGCATTGATCTATCTATATATATAGTTTATAACGATGCAACGTATCGATACAAAACCAAATGAAGAGATATTGCAGATCGATTCAAAGCCATTGATAAATATAGCCAAAGATTTCTAAAAAAGAGATTAAAAAAAACCTTAAGTCTTCCATTCGTATGGAAGACTAAAGGTTTGGACAAACATACAAAGTATTTACTCGTATGGAAAAATACAAAGTAATCAAATTAACAAGTTCCAATTATTGTATAAGAGTTTGTAGTTATACTGTATAAATTTTATTTAGTAGTTGCCAGGACATGTTGTTTGTCCTACCATGGATTAGCTCTGTTGGATTTAAATTTTAGGTTTTGATACTTGAATTTTGATACTAAACTGACGCAGATTTTAGTGCAATGACCGACTGCGATTCTGTATCTCACTTCCTTTCAAACTCTTTGGTATTAGAAATTGTATATTTATTTATTCATGTAATAAAGTATTTTTTTCTGACAAAACTTCGCATCATTTCATTTCTATCTGCATCTTTTGAAACAAAGTTTCATTTTTAGAACCCCCGTCCTTTTATAGCTATTCCTTTAAGCACATTTTCTACCATCACAGTTTTTATATAAAGCTACAGATGAATCTTAGTAGTGTGCTCGTAGTAATACTTCGTGTAGCGTGACTTCTTAGTAATGCCATATTTTGTTGCTATTATATAACTACTATTTTCTTTTTTTGTTTATTTGCGTTAGATCAGTACTAAAAACAACGTCGTTCGAATGTTTCATCCCCTTTAACGCCTATATTCGACATCTACAACCTTGTACCGTACTCTGGCTGGCCCTACCATCATGTGACAGACACCAAAGACCCTGCCCCTCGTCGTTGGAAGAGAATCGGGAACGTAACTGGAAACCGAATCTCCCTGAACGCTGTTCTCTGGCTAAACCAAAAGCATGTCGGGCCACCCCAACTGGGTCAAGAAAGATTTCGGATAGTCACCGCCTTTGCTCCTCCCTTTGTGATGCCCGCCACAAGAGTTGAGAACGAATCCTGCCTTCTTGGTTTACCTTGCTTACGGGTTAGTGCTTTTTTTTTTTTTTATTGAAAAGTTGGTGTCAATATTTGTAGTGTATTGTTATTTGTTAGAAATTAGTTAATGCAAACAGAAGAGCAGACTCGATGGTGATTGTGACAATGTGAGTAAAGCGTCTTACTCGCGTTACGCCTATGATTCTCCTTAGACAACAATGCCATCTTATTATCGTGATATACATAAGAGGAATATCAATGTTCAAAAAAAAAAATGTCCAACATTCAATGTGTTGCAGGCGACTAATTCTTCTCACTGGACAATATAACTATTTTAAATTAAAAAATCTGATAATTTTCTTTATTGAACAATAAAAAATATCTCATGCGTATTATTTCAATTTTTTTATGAAAATCTATAAGCCTTGATAATTTGGAATACTCTGTATAATTTTAAACATTGATCTAAGTTGATAATTGCACAAGAATGAATACCGATGGAATGCTGTAGATGAGACATTAGTCAATGGAAGGTTTAGTCCACATTACAATAAATAAAAAAGGAGTGACTGCATTAATCTCAATATTGTTGTGGGTACTGGTTGGTGTTTTCGTGGAATATTAAATTTTCTTTTGTATTTGTTTTGTTGCCTTTCTGTACTACTGAACTTGGTTATGCACTAGTAATATAATGATTAACATTTGCTTCAACACTTATGAAACAAAATAAATCATTTGACAATGACAAGTCCAATTTTTATCTTTTAAATGGATTTAATGACTGGTGGTATTGTAAAAGTACATGTAATCATACTTTTAAGTCCACTAAAATGACCTCAAGTAGTTTTTTTTGTAGTTTCTATTTTCAATATGTATTTTGTATTACTTCCTGTTATACTTTAGGTAAAAACAAACTCAAAATCAGATTTATCCCGCATATTTTCCGACTACCACGGTCATCGCCATCTGGAAGGTTTGGAATACAATATCAGCTGCTGTGCTGGCATCTCCATCGATCTGCTGAGGACTTTATCCGTGGATCTCAACTTTGCCTTCGATCTTTACCTCGTTGCGGACGGCTTCTTCGGCACCAGGAGAGGAAACCAATGGAATGGTAAATAGCCTCTCCTTTCCGCGTTTAAAATCGAAGAATGTCCGATATTTATGTCTAGTCTATGCAAGTATTGATGGATGTATTGTTGGACTTATTTTTATGGGCTCCTTCGAACGGCCTATTGGGAGTTGAGTTTCCGAACTACGGAAGCTAGGTTTGAAATTCGACACGTGACATTACAGCAAATTATTCTGTTCATATTCGCAGCGATGAGTTTGATAAATCTGTCTGTCAGAACTTCTGGTTTGCTTTTTAGCTGAAAGAGCAGACAGAGGTGCAAACTCGTAGGTGCTATTCCTGGAAGATTTTAAATTGCTGTAATAAAATATGGCACCCTATGAGGTATCATAATCAATGCTGAGTCTTCAGAATGTTTTCTGATCAAGTTGTGAATGATGTCAGGTCACAATGCCTGGCATTTGCAATAATTTTCATATAAACAAACTGCTCCACTCTATACATAAAAGCAAACCCAACAATACGTAAATCAATACTCGTATATATGAGCCTTAAATTATTAACATATATATATATTAACGTAAAGTAATATACATATGTTAATGAAAATTACATATCATTCATGTCATAAAATCATATATTATAAAATCGTATATTCTTAAATCGTTTTAAAACCATATTTTTTTTTTTCAAATGAGACAGTTTTTAAATTTATATCCATGCCAAATACTCGTAATCAAGACGTTCATAACAGTAGGCCCTGTACTAAGAATTTGATACAACAATTATTTCCTTATTCTTTTCTAAGTAGTCTACAAATATTGAGAGATTTTTTATTCACAAATGCAAGTGACAAAAATGCTTCATTTATACTGTGGATAATTTAGAAAATGTAATCGAGCTCCCCTAATGTAAATGTAATCAAACTCCTCTTTTTCGAAGTTTATTATTTTTTATGCTTTTCCCATTAAAAGCACCTCTTTCGTTTCTTTCTAGTTATATCATTCGTAATTTTTATTTGTTAGATAAAAATTAAGAAAAACTTCGTCGAAATATAATTTGAATGTACAAACACTTTGCAAACATTTGAAATCCGGAAATGCTTTTGATAAACCGACTTACAAACGAAACTTCTGAAAATACTAACTGATTATTTCACTGGACTTAAAAGGTAGGAAATATCCTAATTACTTTTACTTAATTGATGTTAAAAGTTGATTAATTAAGAAACGAGTATTGATGAATGATAACAATTATCCCTTAAATATAGCTATTTAATTTCTGGATATATTTATTATTTGAAATAGCGGATAGTGAAAACAGTAATAAAGAGAAATTAAGTTTGTTAAAAAAAGAAATGGCGTGTTACTAGAAAACACCAGTTTCTAAGATTTAAAAAAATCAAAAATGGGGAAAAATATATAGATAAATTTAAAATTGATTGAAATGTTAATTATTAAATTTGATTTTCTTAAAGAAAGGGAACTTCTTTGCAAAGAAAAAAATATCGATATTGAAATTGAAACTACAGATGAAAAGTTGTTCTTTGAAAATACGAAAATAAAAAATTAATTATTTTTTTTAAAAAAAAGGATTGTATGAAAACAAAAACGAAATAGATACAAATACAATTAAATAAGATGAAATATGGTTAGTTTACAAATAAAATTCCCCAAATTATGTATTTTTAAATTTTATGTATATTATCGTCGATATTTAACGTTTTGGAATAGTTTGGAGTCTGTCATCTATAACAATGGTTTATTACATAAAGTGGATAAATTTAATTATCTCAAGGCACATTTAAGTACTTCTATTTGAGTTCTGTCCAACATTTGTCTTTTTCCCCAGAAAATATGATTCTCCCATTATTTTGTTAAAGGAAGAATTAAAGGAGGGAAATTATTTAGTTAAAGGAGGGAAATTATTTAGTTAAAGGAAAGGAATTTGCATGAAAACATTTATTAATGCACACACTTGTGAATAATATTATAAATATAAAAAATCATTAAGAAATTCAAAAGTTATTTATGCTTTTAGAAAATTGTTTCGTAAAATTTCAACAGAATTAAAAAGTTAGAAGCTCTAGATTTTAAAAAGAAAATTATTTCACTACTCTATAATCAATAATTTTAAAAGGCCTTTTACCAAGATATTTTTGTAAAAATTAATAAATGCAGCACAAAATTGTATATAATAATATTGAAGAAGATTTAGAGGGGATAACACTGGAGTCACTGCTGATATTAACAAGTATTTTTACAAATAGATTTACGTGAATGCGACAGAAACTATTTATGTTTCTTATCCTGGAATGAAGATGATCCAGAAAATGAAATTGCCTACAGACAATGTAAAGTTGTTTTTGTCATTAATTACAGTCCTTTCTCAACTCCAGCTCTCAATCCTTGTTTAAATCAATATCTTAAGAGCTCTAAGAAATATCTAAAAAGTTTAAAAGAATCCTTGCACGTGGACAATGTCAAATCAAAACTATAATATTTTGGCAACAAATCATAAAAATGATTAAAATCAAATAAACACCAGATAAAATATAAATTCCTTTGTTGCAACTATCTTGAAATGCATTTTATAGCATGATTTTAGAAATTTTAATTTAGAATACAAACAAAAAAAAAGAAATATTGTCATTATAATGTAAATCTGATGTCCTGACCTGTCCTGCGACATTAGTTCCGACGATCATTGCAAAAATGTTGGAAATTCAAAGTTTTTGGATACTAATCTGTCAGAAAACATGCCAAAAATATTTAAAAATTGGAAAAATCAAGTCATTAAATTAAAAAAATTCCTGTACATCGAAGATTATCTCGATTGTCAATCAATCAAGGAAAAATATCTATACACATTTTTTGTGATGCTTGTAAAACTTCTTATGCTACTTGTAATTTTTAAGAACTTAATTTCAAAATCAAGTTGCTTGCAATTAATTCATTCAAGCCAGATTCATAGTAGCTCCTCTAAGGAAAATAGCTATCGTTAAAATATTAGCTTGTTGTATTACAGAAAGACTGGTTGATACAGTTAAGAACGATTTGAAACTTAAAGTTGGTGAGGTATTTTATTGGTCAGACTCTATGGACACTAAATTTTATTAGAAAAGAAAGCCTAAAGGTGACAATTGTTTCTCCTTCAAAACAATTGCAGTTCAAAAAAAAATACTGAAATCATTTCAAATAGTTTTGTGGGAAATTGTACCTGGTCAACAAAATCCAGCTGACTTTCCCTTACGAGAATGCATTGTTGAATAATTGGTAAAATCTCGATTGTGAAAGGACTTAGTTGACTCTATCAATGTGAAAATCAGTCTACTTCTAAAATATTTTCTAATTTAAAAGTTGTTAATTCCGAAAAAAAAGAAAAATTGCTATATCGGAACTTAACATCGAAAAAATTTTGAGCTTTTATAAGCATTTGTCTTACAAAAATATCGCAATAATTATTTGGTGGATACTTAGTTTCATCAACGCCAAAAGAAGTAAAATTGCAATAACTTTTCGTAGCTTAAGTGTTAAAGAATGTAATAAAACAAAGAGGATAATTATAAAAGAAATTCATAGAGAAAGGTCTGAGAAAAACAGAAACATATTTAGATCCAGAACGTCTCCTTGGTGTTAAGACTAAAATTACAAAAATTATCCAGAAAGTTCTGATATCCAATTTTACTTTCATCAATCCATCATATGGTAGACAAACTGAAAATATTTGAACAAACTGATATTTGACATACATGTTGAACTTTGCCATGCAGATATACAAGTCTTAATGTCTATTTTCGAAAAGAATATTGTATTATAAAACTATAAAGATTGTTTTAAATTTATCAGAAATTGTCTCAGATTCAGAAATTTTCCATACTTCTCTTCAGTCTATAAATGTTCTACTTCCTGAAGATGTAATAAGAGAAGCTCAGCTATACGAAGTCATTGGTATAGATCTGTGGGGATCAAGTAAGATCGAAAGACAGCAAAAATTTTGGATTCTCTTATTTACTGGTGCAATTTTAGTACTGTTGATGTAAAAATTTTTGAGTTTTCTTTTATGGATAGCTTCATATTATAAAAAAATTATCTTTTGTAAAAGAAAACCTTGTATGATCCATTCTGATAGTAGTATAAATTTAACGTAGATTTAATGAACTGAAATCTATTAATGGGGAAATAAGAGAATTTGCTGCTATTAAGAAGGAATTAAATCATTGGAAATTAAATCAATCGTTGGAATTAAATCATTGAATAATTGGAAATTAAATCCACCTTCAGTTCCATGATGGTTTTAGGGATTGATTTATTGGTATGCCAAAATGAATATTAAAGACAATCTTAGGTAAAGTTAATCTCCATTGAGAAGAAATGAATTATGTTATTATATGCTGAGCAAAAAGAATAATTAACTCAAAACCATTAACATATTTATCTTAAGATCTTATACATCATCAATGTTTATTCAAGAAATAAAAGTTGAAAATGCCGAATTTAAAACCGATGGAATTTAAAAGAATGAATAAACGGTTTGTGTATGAACAAAAGCTTCGTCAAGGCTATTTATAAATAAATACATTGGCCAACTTAAAAGAATTTTCCAGGCATCAGAAGGAAGTACAAATTAAGTAAAGGGACAACAACATAAAAAGACTAAATTGATCTTTAGTAAAAGTAATAAAACATTTTCCTGGAAAAAACAATAAGATTTAGAGTTATTGGAATGAAAGGAAATAATAGATCTTACATGAGACCTATACAGCGCCTAAATATTAGAAATTCGACAATATGTGAGGTGTGTCTTTCAGAGTAGAACTTCACTATCAGTATAAATAATACAATAGCAAGAGCACTTAAACAATAAAAAGAGCTCCAGCACTGATGATTCCACGCCGCGCAGGGATTGTTATCTAATCATGATTGTTTCGAATCCATTGACTGTGAACCTTTTTAAGGGTTAAATCATACTGCTACTTGTCATCGATCCCGCTATGCAAGAATCTTGAGATTTTCCAAGCGAATGAAGAATTAAGTTTCATTGTTCTGTTGAATCTCAAAGATGAGAGAACGTCGAAAATACTTCAAAAATAAAGTAAATACTTTAGAAACTGTATACTGAAATCACTAAACCGATGCACTCTTTCCCTTTTACTTCTTTGTGTATTTTCGTAAGATGAAAATATCTCTTTCGCTATAGTGGTCTTTATTTGTTATTCATTACAGAAAATTAAGCAAGGTATCGTCAGAATATAATTTAAATGCTACAAACAATTTGGAAATATTTGATTTACTTAAAGATGGGACTTAAAAGGCAGGAAATTATAAAAAGTTAGTTATCAGAAATAATATGTACACTTCTGCTAGTATTTAAGCTATTGATCACTTTATAATGGAAGAATAACTTCAATGAGTCAGTATTGGTCCCTGGTAGTGGCTTGGGGAACACCTAATGGCTATATGATGTTGACGAGTGCTGGATGATGTTGAAATTTAATTTATTTTAATCGATATATCTTTCATTTTTATCGCAATATATCGATTTTATATGAATTTATAATTTTGTATATTAACCATTTCAAAGTTGAGCAGCAACTTTTTCTTCCTTTTGACTACATGAAGGAAAAATGCTGGGTATAGGGAAATAATTATTACTGAGCTTATTATTAATGAAGAGGGGGCGAATTAAATTCATTTATATTAAAAGCCCCCTCCCTTCCGCGACATATTAAAAGTTAACGGATTGCAAATACTATGAAATGCGTTTCTACAATTATATATTTCTTCAAAATGCACAAGAATAAATCACTATATTACATTAAGGAATTACAAGTAACTAAGAAATGTAACATAGAAATTTATTAAGCAACAAACTACTGCAACTTTTTAACAAAATCGTTGAATCTTAAAATCCTCTGAAAAACATTTTCCATTCTGTTGCATTGAAATATAATTTACAACTCATGCACCAGACAGAAAATCAATAATAAACTTTAATAAACTTTTTAGAAAATAATGAACAATTAGCTCTCCCAAAAACCATTACCTCTTAAACTGAATTTTAGGCCCCATTTTTTCGCTTTAAATAATAACGTTTCGTTGCTTTATACTCGATAGACTAAACGCTGTCCATAATATGGCTTACAATTTTTCACATCATGGTTTTAACTTGTTCTTTTTGTTTTCCATATACCTTTCGTTTCCCTTATATGTTAGTAAAAAAAATTATATATAGTATCATATAAGATTCTTTATATTCCTGCAATTCCATAAATGATTTTTTTTTTTTTTTTTAATTTTTATTTTTTACTATGATCATCATTTTTTGAGCTGTAGGGGCTACAGAGCCCTAGATACGGAAGGGGGTGAGATAAGGTAAATTAAATGAAATAAAAATGCACAGTAGAGATGCTCACTAATACGAATAAATGAATTCAAGTATCAATTTGACGAATTACGACTACGAATTTCCAAGAGAACTCGCATATAAATTTATTCGCTTTTCCAGTCTCATTATAATTTATTAGAGATTTTATTTCTTACATATTATTTTTTTCTTATAATTTAATAGTGCTTCTAACTTTCGGATACCCTTTAAAAAATTAGATTACAAATATTGAAAAAATGTATTAATAAAAGTAGTTTAACTTTAAAATAAAAACAACATTCGCGAAACTATATGTTATGTTACATCGATCTTTTATAATTTGTTATTTATAGAAGGATTTAAGTACTGTAGCTTGCTACTAGTTTTAGAATATAAATACTTCCTTTATTTATTTTATTCATTTGTTTTTATTTTGTATGTGCGTGTTCCTTCATATTCCACAGAAAAGACATGTTGAAAAAAAATATTCAACACAAATAACAACGTTACTACAGAATGCTTCAAAATTAAAATAAATTATTCTTTCAAAAATGAATTTGGAATAAAAAGAATGATACAAAGGAATTCAGAAACATTTTCAGTTCATTTTCCTTGGCAATAATTAAATGAAGAATCTTCCACGTATGACGGAAGTACTTTAGAAAAGTTAATGACTATTTAAAAGAAAATATTAAAATAACTCTTTTGTTGAAGTTCCAGTTCCACATTGAGAAATAAACATTGCATTTTATTTTTATATAATTCATAAAGCATTTGACGGAATTTAATTTTGCATTGCACTCCATGCTAAGCGTTCACTTAAGGAAAAATTCTAGCATTAAGTGCATTAATTTATAGAAATAAAAATATGGAATAAACATTGACTTACTAATGGATAGTAAAAAAAAGATTCATAATCTTCATTAAGTTGATAGTTTCATTTTTTCTGAAGGATTCAGTAACAAATGTTTCAAATGCCATTAAATAAGAAATATGCATCTGAAAAGAAAATACAATGCTTCCAGACTATGTTTTTGCTAGAATTTCAGAAATCCTTTTAAGCTTAATAGAGAATTGATAAATAGATATGGTTTTGCCAATTGAAATTTCCCATTATTTTAAGGCTCTACAGCTTTTAATGATGAAATATATATTCGAAAAGAAGACATTTCATAAATCATTAAGTTAAAAAAATTATTATTTAAGAAATATTTTAATCATAATGATACAAATAAATGGAAATCTATGATATGTTTAAATGTATACAATCCTGAAACGGATAATGATACAGTTGAATGATACAATTCTGTTCGAATTCTGAATACAATAACATTAAAAATATTATTAATATATATAAACATAATTACAAAATATAGCAAAATTACATAATATAATAATATTATAAAAAATACTACAAAGAATATTACTTTAGAAATTATTACCGGCTATTTTCTGAAGCGTTTCTTCAAAAAAATAACAAATTGTTTATTTTAAACAAATATTATGAGAAAAACTGAATATATTCAGATCTTCAAGAGCACTGATTTTGAAATAATTTAAACCAAATTTGACATACCGTAACTTTTAAATGTCATATGTGGTTTAAATTATGTTATTTGTGTATGTGTGTGTGTGTGTGTGGATAGACAAAATAAATATGTAACCCAGAAAACTATATCATCGGGCGCCCTAGAAAGAGTTGAAATTCGAAACATCATATAAGATTCCTGAAAGTATTCTTTCAAAATTGTGGTAGCAGTGCAGCAAGTCGTTCATGCTGTACTCTGAGTAACGCTGAATCTGTTTTATATCTCATTCTATTAGTTAATGACCAGATATCAAAGCATATTTTTATGTTAAAAATATTTTATTTTAATGATATATAAATGATTTTCCGGGAACTCTATATTATTGGTGAATGTGGTTCTCAGACTGCGAAGCATGCTAGCAGTGATTCTCAAACTGTGAAACATGCTAGCAGTGGTTCTCAGACTGTGAAACATGCTAACAGTGGTTTTCAGACATTACAGCATACTGGCAAGGATGCTCAGACATTGCAGCATGCTGGCAAGGATGCTCAGACATTGCAACATACTAGCATTGCTGTTCAGACTTTGCAACTTGTTGGCGGTGGTACTCAAACTGGGCCATTTACTGACAGTAGTTTTCCAACTGAACATCTTACAAACAGTGGTTCTCAAACTTAAAAAGAACTTACCGACAGTGATTCTCAAACTACAGTCAGTAAATACCACGGGACCGTGAAGATATTGAATGGGGAGCTATTATATGCAGATAAAAATTAAAGCATCCGAAACCTACAAACAAGGCCTTAAAATATATGAAAGCCAGGCACCTATAGGTATGGCAGTGGTTCTCATACTGAGCAGCTTATTGGTAAAGAAATTTTAAACAAAACTTATCAACAATGTAGGTCATGGAGGAGTTGAATGGGAGTACATACTTCTTCTAAATAAAAAATAAAGTATTTTAAATAAGTAGACAAAAATTTCAAAAAACAATATAAAAGTAAATGTTTTTCGTATTTGCGTTTCATGTTTAATAAAATATGAACACAAATTAATTATCTGAAATTCAAAAATGATTAATACTAATAATTACTCTAAGAAAACTAATAGTATTAATATATAATACTAATATGCATTAATAAGGAATTCTCGATTTTAAACTTAAAATCATTAAAGATATCTTTCTTAGCAAAATATTTATGTAGAAGTAGGTTTTATTATTTGACTATCAAATCACAAGTCAACATATCAAATATTTCTTAATATTTGGTTTCCGCTAAAAGTTAGTTAGATAGAAGAGGCAGTGCCAAATTCATCCGTGGTCCATGACATTTAAAAAAATATGTTCACTTGTCATCGTTACATTTTTAAAAATATATTGATTAATTATAATTAAATAATTGTTTTGTAGATTAATTGTAATTAAATAATTGTTTTATAGATTAATAGTCTCAATACTATAATAATGAATTAAGAACTGATGCGATTCATATATTGCTCATATTAAATATACTGAATAAGACAGCACAGCTATTATGACAATAAAAATGTAAAAAAAAAATGTCGTGAACAGGGGGAGGGGGGATATTCATAACAACATTTTCACTTGTATAGAGGGAAGCAAAGATTGAATGTCTGAGAACCACTGACAAGGAGTCTGCAACATTTACTTTTTTTGACAAGGGTTTTCATAGAATCAAAATATCTGCTTCGCCTGAAGCACTAATTTGTGGTAATGTTAATACAATTTATGAACTTTCACTTTGTCGTAAAACAATTGTATATTTGTCTCTACAAATTTAAATTTTCACAGATCTGAAAACTTATTTAGCGGATGGAGATAGGTTGCCCTTACAGATATAAAATCTTGTATTTGAGTAGTGCCATCTATTGACAAAAAACTGAAGTAAAAGTGAAATTTTTTAAACAAATTTGTCAAAATCATTCAAAAATAGCTTTTCTTAGTATAAATAAATATATTTTCTGTATATATTTCTTATAAAACTATGTATTGTGAAAAAAAATTATTTTCCATAAATACTTTTAATTTCTTTTCAAATTTCTAAAGAAATAAATTCATAAAGGCTTTCGTAATTCATACAGAATAAAGTAGACATACTATTTTTAATTATAATTCCTGTTAGAAAATAATACCCCAGTAATATTAAATGTATTTTCGCAAGTAATTTATTTCATATCAACAAGCCAGCTTACAAAATTTATTGAACTAATAAAAAAATGTTCCGTAAATTAATCAGAAATATAATGATGAAAATAAATATAATAAATTTCTAATACAGAAAAGAGGAGTTTTTGGAATTGTGAAACGTCTTTATCTAATTTTTACCTGATTTAATGTAGCATATAGGTTCAGTTTAAATTAATTATATTAACAAAATATGTGAAAGCAACTTCTCGTGATAAGTCTTTACTGAATTATATCCTAGCCATGTGAGTTAGTAGTTCGACCAACGGTTGCGTGGAAAACTGGCACGCGTCCAAGTCGAATGAATTCAAACAATCAGGTTTAATAGGGGATGTAGGTATTTTCGGAGGAGTTTTAATCACAGTAAAAATCATTTTATTTTTGATCAATAAAATTTTAAATTACACAATATCAGAAGAATAATTAGAAGGAAAAATTCCACATTAACTATGAAACTTTTTCCTTTCAAAACTGTTTTGGGCCGTTTATAACTAGCACATCTAATAAGTAATCGACTCTATAAGTCCGTTTCCGCTTTCAAAACATTTTTTTGTAAATACCTTTCCATCCAATCGTTGGTCGAACTTTATTTAACTATTATGATGTACTTTTATAATGTATAAAAAACTGAAATGGAATTCTCACTTGCCTCATGCGTAAGCATCTCATGTATTATATATCGATTGAGTTTTATAGATTTCTCAACAGGTCATATAACAGATTAGACATTTTTCTTTTTGGAACACACACAGAAAGTGAACACAATTCGGTCTAAACAATGTAATGATTTGTTGTTCGAAACCATTGATGCTTATCTTGAAAATTTGCTTTGGCCGATTTTATTTAAAGTTTTAGTTGAAATCTAGAATACTGTACCTCTGAAGAACTCGCCAATCTTGCAATCAGTAATATTTCGCCAATTTCTTTAGGGTTACAATACTGTAATTAGAGGACTTAGTAACCCGAACAATTCGTTTTTCCTAACATGAATGATTTAATGATTATTTTTCTTGCTACTTTGATTGTTATTTGCAGAATTTTTTTATGGAAAATAAGAACAAAATATATATTCTTTTTAAATAATTATCCCGATAAATTATTGATTATTCCGAGATTGTTCACATAACGTATGTCAGCCACTGATACAGAATGAAAACAATTGTTATGATGTTGCCACTCATGAAAATACGAAACAAATAATAAAAATGATTTTATATTTTATTAATAACTTATATTTGATTATCAAATAATTATTTTCTTTCTAATGCTGTTGACATAGTTAAGTTTTTCGGCGGTTTTTTGATGTTCCTTTTTCAAAACTGTTGACATAGTTGAGGTTTTGTGGCAACCATTATTTGAATTCACGAGGAAAAATGTAACTTTTTATCTCTCTCTCTTCGTTAGAATTTCAAATTTATACAGCTGTGATGAAAATAATTACAACGAAAGCATTGAATAGCATAGTCTTTAATTGTATTTGTCGATTTTTAGAGAAGTTTGATTAAGCTTTAAAATTTTCGCCATAAAGCAATTTAAAAATAAAATTTTGGTAAGATAGACAAAATATTTGGCATTAAAGCAATTTAAGGAATAAAATTTGGCGTAATAGCTGTTTGGTTACAAATATTGGCGTAACAGTGATTTTGGGCAATATAACCTTTTACAACGACATCGAGCTTCGGCAGCCATTTTGTTTGTTTACTTGGTGGCTTGGGATTTAGAGATTGATTTTGGCGTAATATCATTTTACCGCAAAAACTAACTGAGGCATTCCTTATTATATATTATTAATTGGCGATTTGATATCGCGGCGATACATTTGGCACGAAAAGTACAGGATTTTAGATTTTTACCCAATATTTAAATACAAAGAATGAAACACAGCTTAAAATAAGGATTCGTAACACATTCTCAAATATGCATACTTCTAATTGATGTAGAAAAAAATTGCACCTAAACACTTTCACACACACTTCACAACATACATTTTTTTTGTCCAAACTCTCCGTTATTTAACTAATTTATTCGAAATCATTCTCGCTGGATGATTTTTCTACAGTTACGACTCTATTATTTGTTGTATGCTCGTTAGTTTCCTTTCCTTCAGAATAAATTCTGAGTTTTAAAATTTCTATGAATTCAGTTATGTGTTTTACTATCAGGTTTTATGGTTTCAATAACGTGAATAGCTTTTTGATATACAATATGTTTTCTTCTTGATTTTTTTACAACACTACAACTGCTTATCACATAACTACAGATATGGACTTAGTTTAGATTTATTCGAACATCCTGTACCCTCAGGGATAATTGCTAATATTCTCCGCAACTTTTCAAGCATCAGAAGAATTCAAATTCGTTAGAATTTCAAATTTATACAGCTGTGGTGAAAATAATTACAACGAAAGCATTGAATTGCATAGTCTTTAATTGTATTTGTCGATTTTTAGAGAAGTTTGATTAAGCTTTAAAATTTTGTTATTCTCTTCCTTGTGGGGGTAGACAAATTGTCAGATTGGCTGAAGCTGTCTGATGTTAGTGAGAGTTAATTGCGAAACTTTAACATCTGGTAATCCTTTAATTTCTTCTTCCGGAATATTCCTGGTTAATCTCTTAAGAACAACCTTTCTTAGCCCTTCAAACTTCGGAGTAATTATAAAATATTCAATGCTATTACCTTTGAGATACTTAGTAATTTGTTTATGATGTTCAGCATCAGTTGATAATATTTTGAGCAACTCCGAAGCCAAAGTAATTTGAAGTTTTCTGTGAAGTGCTCGTCAAGTTTCCTGAGAGTTTCAGTTAAATTAGCCGAAGGGGCGGTTCATAATAGGAGGAAGTTTGGGGCAGGAAAATACAGAACCGCTACCTTCTTCGCCTTCGTCAAGATTTTAAATTGGTTGTCAATTCTAAGAGAATTATCATTATCATATTTAACTTTAGCCATCCATGAGGCCTAATAACGAGGCCTACTCTGCTCTCTAGATTAATATTATTATTTGCCTGTAAAAATTTGGAATCTCTTTTCAAATTTAACTAATTTTACAAATTACAATATGTTTTTTACTGTTTCCAATAGAATTAAAAAGCAAAAGACTCACTCAATCATGGATCTCTCACAATCGACCTTCCATGTACAGAATACAGGCATGAGACTTCCCTTTTGAATATACTCCTTCATCAGTTGTTGCCCGTATGGTGGCCAAAATAGCTTCCAGTCTTTGCTGTTCAAGTGGTGCAGTTTAAATTTTTTTAGGTGTCTGCGTTCGAAAGATTTTCAGCAGTAATGAGAAAGCAGGGAAGGTACTCGCAAAGGGACCTGATACTTTTTCTCTTTCTCTAACACTCTTTTTGACTCTTTCCCCTCAGGATCGATTTCCATGTCCGTAGAAGACATACCCAGTTTGAAATCGAATATTTGAATGACGAATCTAAAGTATGTAAAGGTTTTGTGAATATTACTTATTTTTATAAGCCGTAGGAGATTTAGGATTTGGATGTGGTTAAAAAGCCTTTACATTGTTACACACTAATTGTTTTTAATAAAATAATTAATGTTAAGCAATTATTATTCGTCATTGAATAATTTTCATTTGAAAATGTACATTAAAAAAATTCAGAAGTCTTTTTTTTTTTATGTATTGAATATATGATTTGTTTGTTATTTATTGCTCTCTTAGATCTTACCTTGACTCTCTGGTTGTTAAGTTTCAGAGCTACAAATCTCTCGCAATGGTCACTCTGATAGAAACGTTTTAGAACATTCATTGTACTAGAGAATTATAATTGAATTGACTACACCAAAGAGAGATAATTGAATTTTTAACGTAAAATTTGATAATGTAACATGTGTTTTTAAAACAGTGGTTCTCCTCTTGTAGGCCAGGACCACTGACGTAGATATGGATAACTTGAAAAAAGAGAGCTCAACGTTTTTTCTACAGATAGAATTAACAAATATGTAAATAAAAAATTTTAAAAATGATTTGCAAAAGCATGAAAATGAACACGATGAATTTCAAAATTGCTCTCTGCTTAATAATAAACTCTTTATTTTAACTTTAAAATCACTGATTTCTTCTATAACAAAGCATTCATAAGAGAATTGTTTTTAAATTTCGGTATGTTAAAATCCTTGTAAATTCGAACTAATTATCTCCAAGAAATTGTCAGACCAAAAAGAAATTAAGCTACTACCTCTTCCTAACCATTATTTCATAGTTAATCCATGGCATTTATAGGTTTATTATTTGAATAAGAAAGTCAATATTTAACACTTATAATTACATGTCAATATATACTAATTTCAATTTATAACCATGTTTTGCAATCTATTAATATGATATCTTAATTCTGCTTTAAAAATCCTTCCTGGCAATTTATTGCAAACAAATAAAAGAAATAAGATATTTAAACTACTATGACATATATGTCATCTATATATATTTATACATATATGTAGTATTTTTTTTATTGTTATGAGAAACACGAAGTTAAAAAGATTTAAAAACTCATAATGTATGTTTATATTATATGTCACACTTATAGTTATATAGATGTCCTATATATTTATCTATTTACCCTTTATCCCAAAATCGAACCTCTATCGACCTTTTAACCTTAATCGACCCCTACTAATAATGTTACATTGGCGACCTAACCCCAGCACTTTGACGTCCTAATTCCGGCGTTAGCCAACTGCCCATTCATGACTTGATTCATGGAGGTATTCATGGTGTTGCTTTGATGTTGCAGGTATGACGCTGGATGTGCAGACAGGAGCCGCTCATATGGTGTTCACGGCATTTAGCGTGACGAGCGAACGTTCCCGAGTCATCGATTACCCGTCCCCTTCTATCACTCGGGGTGTCCTGCCTCACCTTCACTCAAGAAAGGGAGGTTCCTCTCTCTGCCTTTCATACCTTTCAGGTGAGCTTTCATGACCATTTAATTCAGGGGTCGCCAAATTGCTTTGACCTTTGACCCCTTAAAGAAAAGTTTTACTTTTATCGACATATGTTTTATTTTTATGTAATCGTAATGGAACAGGCAAAAAAAAGGGTTATAGGGATGCTTATGGGGATTTATCAAAGACGCTTATAGGGGTTTGAATTGATTATTTTGTTATGTTTTTTGTGTATTGCAGTACGCAGGTGGGTCAACCGGATTGTAACTGCATGTGGTTGGGTTGATATACTTGAGGCACAGGTTTGACAGCTCACGGCTTTTTTTTACTCATACACAAACACCACACATATATAATTAGAGACGTACAATATTTAACACATTTAAAGACCAATAATTATTGTTTCGTGGAAGGATTCCACTTCTAAAGCAGAAAACCCGATACTCAACTACGCGCAGGATTTTTGAAATATACTTCCTCTTCGTGTGAGAGTCTGTAGGCCAACTAATATGTAGGCCAACCAAAAATAACCTATGCGTTAGTATCCAACTAGTTGCGTTAAATATAATTCCTCTCGAGAGGAGACATTGTAAACTAAACGTTTCTCAGCGGGAGCGCAAGTTGCTTTGTGTTTCCTCTCGGATGAGAGTCTCGAGGCCTGCTAACCATTTCTTCTGAATGCCACTGGGAGGCGCTTTTGCCAGCGTGTAGGAGTAATCACAGTTACTGTATATAACATAACAAATATGCAAGTATATTAGATACATATTGGCCTAACATCAAAAAATTTCGTTTTTGATGTTCTTTTGACGTTACATATTCTAGATAAATATTATATGAAATTTAATTTCGGCAGCAAATAACAATAATGCAATATTTGTTACTAGTTAGCTTGATAAGCTGTTTTCTAGACCTGGTTCCATCTTATTCATTAAATATTAAGGATGGAAACTATCTAAGATAGATGAATTAAATATTACCAATACATTTTATTGTATATTTTTATATTGAATAATCTACTCTCAGCTTTGATTCCCTATCACTAATGTTGGTGACTGATCTAGTTCAGTAATGAGCAGCTGTCAGTCCACGGCTTGATTTACTTTGCCGTAACATTCTAAGATTTATTCTCAAAAGGTGGCCTAAATGCTCAAAGGTTTATGGTTACCTTAATACCCTAAGATTTACGGTGACGTTAGTATCCTAAGATTTATGGTGACCTTAACACTCTAAGATTTATTTTCAACGATCTTAACTTCACAAATATAATGACCGAAAATTCAGTTTATAATGGTTTATTTCAGTAGTTTGGAGTATTTTGCAATTGTTATATCTTCGTACCAAATAGACAGTTCATGTCAAGGAAATTCATGGGGAAGAGGATTGAGTCTTTAGACAGTATTTCAATGGTGAAAAATTTATGACGCCTCTAAAATAATGCGCATTTTCAGCTTGTTTAAGGTTAGAAATGTTTACTGTTCGCCAGGCTTGACTTCAATATTCCCAGACTATTCTTTCGAAATAAACATTGAATTTGGTCCCTTAGGTTTTCTATAAATTAAATTTGACGCTCGAGTTGTACAGAATTCATCATCCAACAAATAAATGCCCTTGACTTCAATATTCCCAGACTATTCTTTCGAGATAAACATTGAATCTGGTCCCTTATTTCAACAAAATTTGAAATGCACTCAATAAATGCAATAACTGAAAATAACTGCAAGCAACAACAAGAAGAATTTTAACATATAAGATGTTTTTCACTAAGATAACATTTCACTAAGATTTTTAAATGCATTATTAAGTGCTAAAAAGCCTAATCATTTAATGGTTCTTGCACATGGAACTTGGACTTGTTGATTTCTTTTTATGTAGACTTTTCAGAAAAATAAAAAAGTTATTTTCAAAATAATTTTCTTAATAAAACTTTAATACATGCAAAATGCATGCAAAAATCACCAAAAATGTGTGGAATTGTAAAAAGAATCACAAAGCCAAGCGCCAAGTTCGATGCATGAAAATAAAAACTTAACAATTATAAAAACAGATGAGAAAAATTTTTATACAGCTAAACAAATTATATAGAAGAATCTCTTAATTCTTATAATTGTGTCATGCTAAACTTAAATTTGCTGTTTCTAAAAGCTTTTCGGACGTGCTTGTCAATGTTGCAAAATATTTCATCAAACTAATCACCAATGTTGCCAAACTCTTTGACAGCATAGCTACATTTTTATTGCTTCTCTTTGTCAATTAAATAGTTAAGCATGTCAATTATTAAGTCTTCTAATTGGTTGAACTTAAACAATTATTTACATGTTAGAGATGTTCGTAACACTATTACTTGTTTGTTTATTGTGGACATTGTCTTTTTAAAATTTTTGTTTGAATGTTTTTGTATATGCTTCTCCCATTACAGCGCGCAACTCTGGATTGCTATCTTCTTCTGTCTCAACTTGACAGCCATAACTGCCGCCATTTACGAATGGCTGTCACCATTCGGTCTCAACCCTTGGGACGCATGCGCACTAGAAATTTCTCATTAGCATCAGCGTTGTGGGTGATGTGGTCATTGCTCTTCTCTCATCTGGTAGCCTTCAAGGTAATTTGTTTTTCTTTTGTTATAAAATACCATAGCGGGGTGGATGGTCCTAAGTAGGAAAAAAGTAGATTCGAAAAGTAGTGATACAAACGGCGTTTTTATCAACAAAATATGAAAAAATTGGATCCTAATCAATCTACCTTCCCATATAGCATATAGAACTTTGCAGGAATACGTAACAAAAAATATTGCATATTTGAATTTTCTTTTATATAATTAAGAGTCATAAATAAACAAAGTCAACAAAGAGGTAATAAATAAACGTAGTCATCAATGGTCAATTGATTCTTAGCATTGCATGAAAACATAATTGACATGACATTGCATGATTTGCGTTATTCCTTTCAAACACAGAAATTATATATCTTTTTAAGAAAATTATTATTATCTTTCACAGATGCTTGAATAAGTAAAAACGATTAAAACAAATTTATAAATACTTAAAAACAAAAAATATTTATACTAAAAAAATGAAATTAAAATTATTATAAACATTATTTATTTTGTGGTCACCTTTACATTCTACTTTCTCGCTTGAAAATTCAATCGACGCGTTCATAAAAACTGGAAAAACACTATGCAATAACATGAATTAACAAGTAATATAAAAAAAAAAAAAAAAAAAAATTCCTACTTTTTTTTTCATTATATTGCAGAAAGTCCTTTATAAATAATTTTCATTCATTTTTTTAAGTTTATCTGGCGCCATCTATTGGTAGATATATGCAACTTACATCTAAAAACTAAAAATTAATTAATTTAATTTAATTAATGAATTAATATTTGAAAAACTGTAACAGCATCAAGTGTCATCCCCTACAACTTCAAAAAAAAAAAAAAAAAAAAAAAATGTATTTGAACTTGAGTGGATGAATAAAAAGTATTTTATTAACGATTTAAAATTTGAACAAGATATATATAGGGAGAGTGTGAGCTAATAGAAGGAATTGGCTGAATAAACAAGAACATGAATTAATTACTGCAAATTAGGTATGATACATTACAATTTACCCAAAAAATTGCCTCGAAAACAACATTAGTTAACAAAAACAACGTTCATTAACAAAATTAATTACATGGTTGATTAGCTAATAAATCTAGATTTTTCTATTACGGTAGTCCATACGTTTATCGAAATCTATTCTATATGATAAAATTAGCCTAGACAATTGTAGAGATTCAGCGAAAAGCTTTGAGCGTGGAGATTGAAAAATTGGATCTCCCAATGTTACATGAAAATTTACATAATGAACATAATAAAATATATAAAAAACATTTTAATCGAAATTCTGTATATTCTTTAAATATTAAGTTATAATTATTGTTAATAATTATAATTTTATTAAATAATTAAAATAGCATAATAAAAATGAATTATAACTGAAATGTTAATGCTGTTATTTAGTATCGTAAGACCTCTAGATACAAATATTTGTGGCATAATTATTAATAAAATAAGAGATATTCAAGAAAATATTTTTCGAGGGATCACATAAAAATTGGAAATTTTTTTATTATAGATCTACTTTTGCACAAATAATGCTATCGTAAGTTCAGAAAGGGGGAAAAGAAATGAATTCATTTACTTTAAATTTTTAATCATTTTATATTAATTTTTTAAAACAATGAACTAGATTTTCTTTAGTTTGAAATATTAATTATATTAATTTTTGAATTCCATATTTTTAAAATTAAATAATCATTATAATTAAATTAGTGGTATTTGGCGTATTAAAATACTTTATATAAGAAGTAATAATAATTTTTTTGTTTTTATTCAGATTTTATACATTAAATATTTTTTAAATAAAAACTAATATATCATATGTTTCAGAAAAATTACTAACATTTTCGCAGAGATTACAACTAAATGAAAATCCAATCATAAAATTGTTTGAACTTAAATTATAAAATAATAAAATGGTTCTCGGAAATTGTATTTAAAAAATATTAACATAAGCATTAAAATTTTTCAATTTTAGTGACTTTTATTACAATTTAATTTAATTTCTTTTAATATTCATATTATAAATTTTTCATATATAATTCATTGTCATGTGTTTTTTCATTATTATGCATATTTATTACAGCTTATTATATACTTATATACATGGTACGGTGTTTACTGCTACGACAAATATTATCAAATACTTTGTTAGATAAGTTATGTTGAGAAAAAAATGAAAAAATATTTCAAGACTATATCTGAGACAAATGTTTTAAATATCTTATCTTACATAATTAGTCGTATTTACATGCTTGCAGCAAAACAGTGTTAATTATTATGCACTGCCTTCTCACTTTTAAGGAAAGATGTCTTTATATTTCATTCTCTTTTCGTATTTAAATTGTTGCATAAAGGTAAAGCACGCATCTAGCGTGCGAAAGGTCTCAGGTTGGATCTATTGATAGCGTACGTTGATATCGTTGCTTTCAGAAACAAATAGCGAATGTGACAACGGGTGTAAGCGTCTCGCAAAAACAACAGTCAAACAGCCAGTTGGACACTCCTCCCGTACAACAAGCAAATGCGAGACAGTTTTCCCTGGAAGTCCTTCCGGATGGGTGATGCTTCCCTCATCGCACTTCGGTGGGCTGTAAGTCGGCGTGCATTAGTGAGACGCATAGTTCAATGATGTACAAAAGGAAAAGAAAAAAGCGTGCTAATTCCATTATTGTTTAATCATTTTTTTTGTTAATTATATATATTAGATAAAAAAATCCAATGTTATACGACAAACAAAATATTTTATAATTAATAGTTCTTGCAGTAGTAATAGTGGTTCTTGCATAACGAAAGTATTTTTATATATATGAAGAGAAAAATAGTGGTATATATTTTATTTAATATTTAAAATACAAAAAAAAAAAAAAGTTGTTAATTTTTCTATGTTGAATTTATACATATATTAATGCATAATACTTATATTTCAATTTCATTCGAAAGTAAAAAAAAGTCCTCATAAAAGATACTGGTGTTTTCGAATGCTGAACGCTTTTATCTGAGGCTGATGATTGCTCTAGTTCAGGGTTCCAAACTTTCCAGCCTTAGGGCCATATTGTTTACTCCAGTAAGTACCAAGGGCCAAAACCGTTTTAATTTTCTGCAATTATCTATAATTTCAAAGTCTTTAATGTGTTTTTTATCCAAATTATTACAGCAACAATAAGCTATTCGCTGTCGCGGGCCGGATTGATGACACTGGCGGGCCGAATTTGGCCCGCGGGCCGTAGTTTGGAGACCCCTGCTCTAGTTTAATGTCAGATATATTCTTCATAGGATACCAGAATTTTTGTCTCTTAGTAAACACAATATGTCATCTCAATTTAGTGTGGATACTCTCAAAAGTCGCACATAAAAGGTTTACACCCTTCCACCTCGAACCCAAAGAAAAATTCTTTCAACCTTCAGATTTATACATTGACTAGGTGCTCCATTATTCTAAAAATTATTGCTATAAGAATACTACTTTTATAAATTTTTTAAAAAAAAAGTTTAGAATTCGTTTGTGGTTTTCGATTTAAGAGAAGGATGACGAGAAGAAAGATGAAGTCTTTCGACTTCCTCCAAAAGCCTTTTTAATGAAAAGATGACTGAATATTATGTAAATATAACTTAAAAAGGTTCACTAATGCATGATTAAAAATCTTGATGGGACACTCAAAAGACTTTTTAAAGAAAATTTTATGCCTGTAAACTTCTAAGGTAAAGAATATGCATATACTTAATTCCATAAAAGTAATCCTTTTATTAAAACAGTACGAGGTTTTTACTTCTAGGATAGTAAAGTAATACTTTGTTTTCCTCATACAGATTACATTTTCACAAAAAACATTGATATAAAATGAAAATCTTTCTGCCGGATAAAAAGTTATTTTTAATAATAAAAAAACCTCCTTTTCACTTTAAAAATGGGAAATAATGAGCATAATGCAAAAAAAATATTTTATGCTTGTTGGTAAAAATTGTGCAAATATAAGAAAGGCAATTGAAGTATATGCACATGCACATTTCATTCCAGGAAATTGCATCAATTTACAGTTGTGGCTTTCAGATTTTACTTTGATTATTGCTTATGAGAATTAAAGATATTTTCTAGTCAATTATAGAAAAAAATGAATACATCGAGCGCTTTCTTTGGTAAATTTCATATAAATAAGGGAAACAACTTTTATGTGCAAAACACACTGACGAATTTTTGCGTTTCAAATTACTTGAAACAGAATTTGTTTGAGATTTGAGACAAAATTCATAAAATTGTTCAACACAACTTAAGACACAAGAAGGATATTGGTTTAATTCAACAATTCAAACAACTTGGTTTTCCACAATAAAACATTTAGACAATATAGTTTTTCTATCCTCAATTTTCTTAGTATAAAAAGATCAAGATTCTTACTTATGCACAGAAATGGTACAGCAGATAAAAAATTTTGTTTGCCTGATTAAATATATATTTAGCACGTTCTTCTGGTTGTTTTTTTCATGAATTAAAACCCTTTTCTGGAAATTAATGAGGGCTGAATCATCATCTCATGTTATGAGATTGCTGTAATTGATTGAAACGGATATTAAGTCAAGATGTCACATTGATTCCTCTACATAAAATTTAAAAAAAAAAAGATATTTTATCACATTTGTACTGCATGTTTATTTTTATAAAGATAAACTTTTCAAGAACAGCACATGCTTGGATGGAGATGAGATAATTGAAAGGTTTGAGGAGGAGTAACATTTACCATCTCCAATTTGTGATTTTCTGCCAATTTTGTTTTGTGAAGCAGTATTGTCCCCGAAATTAGTATTTAGCACATTGTTTTTTTATATGTATATTTTTCTATTTTCTTAATTTGTATTTATTCCATCTTCGTACTTTGATTATCAGTTTTTGTAGATTTGTAGATGAAATTATATAATGATACAAAAGACACCTGATCCTGGGTCAGAGAAAATGATAATGCTATTATAGAAATAGATATTATCAAACTATTGATAAAGAATAAATCTTAAAAATAGAATTAATAGCAACAACGTTTCAATAAAAATTATTATATTCATGGTAAATTGTATTACCATATGAATAATGCCATGTCATAATAAATAATTTATTTATTATTATACGCATGGTAATTAGAGGATATTTAGGGCAAAACATTCGCCTTAAGAAATCCTCTGAATGGCAAATAGAAATTTATATAAGTTTAAGTAAGTTTATATAAGCATGCCTGGCATGTATGAATATATATGTGCATGAGTAGCCATACACAGGTATGCATACATTAATCTTTATTTATACCAATATGCCTAATTGTGTGTGTACAAACAACTATGCACATTTTTACTAATAAATACGTACATCACTATGCTTAGAGTACATATCTATTCAAACATATAAGCAATTCTATGAAAAAATCGAAACAATTTTGAATGGGAATCCTTCAAAAATCTGTATATAAAGTACCGATTACAACATTTTTTTTTTTTTTGTTAAGAAAACATTTATTAATTTAAGTGTTAACCCATATCCCTGCAAAGCTTATCGATCATTTTACAATGACACTACAATTGGGTGGACAATATTGGTCCCTAGAGAGACTACAATTTGGAACAAATACCCCTGGAGCTCTAAGGAGTTCGTACTTATCCCTTCTCCTTAAATCTAATGCATTGTCTTATTGATCTACAATTTATCGTGCCTATCACCGACATTGTCGCCAGAATGATCTGTTCTATTCATCTCGCACTTCAAACTGGCTTGTCCTACACCAGAAGCTTACCGCGCTAATCGCCAATCCCCATTAGTACCGTACAGCGGTGGCATTAAAGGTTAGTTTTACCTTTTTTAAATAAATATTTACATTTTATTGTTTTTTATTTTAAATGTATTGAACTATATATCCAATATTATATTATAAATATTTTTCAAAAATTATCAAATCATTTATTAAATCAATACTTTTTTTTCAAAGTATTTACATCCTATCTTCTGATGTATGATAAGAAAGTTTTAGTCTTGGTTATGAAGAAATATTTTATGTTGATTTGTAATCTGATTGTTAAAAAACATGGTTGCAAAAATAAAATTAAAAATTAATAATTTAAATTCTAAATGTATAAAAAAATTATATATTTAGAATGAGAATTTCTTGAAAATGAGACTAATTATTATTTTATGGCAAATTATGTGTGATTAGTCTTTAAAAATGTCCAACTCGTGGGCCAGTGATAAAGAAAACAGCTAGTGTGCAAGAAGACTCAGGTTTAAACTCGCTGGTGGCGTCCATTGCACCAAGGAGATTCAATTTCCACAACATGCTTAAGCATCTTACATCGACAGTTTGGCTGCTTAGTGGAAATTTTCAAGATTTAATTCCTATATATATAAATATGGGACAGTTACCGTCAATTTTATCCCGAAAGACAATGTGCCCCCCTATCATCCGTCAGTGGACTCTTCGTAGAGCACTAGGAGGATCACCGATGTGATAAAAATATCATAAAGCCTGCATTCATAAAAAATAGTAGTTCATGGTATTCTTTTTAGGATTTTCATTTAATTTATATTTGTAGGATAATGACTCCTCTCTCTACCTTTTAACATGTTGACAACACCTTGAATGTCATACCCCACAGCAATTTGAGAACAATTGGTCTCATACATATATAGTTCGAACATTGTGTGTGTGTGTGTGAATTCAGTGTTTCCCAATTCAGTGCATTTTCAGAATATTATTTTTATTACAAATTATATCAGATCTTGATCAATTTTCTTGACATGCAATGTTACTCGGACCTTAAAACCGCTTGGTACAACTAATGATTTAAATGACCCTGTAATCAAAAAATCGCAAGGAATCAAACGTCAAAAGATTTGTATAATGTGCTGTAAATTTGAATAACTATCTTTTTTTCCCCATGAAAATCTGAATAATTCATTAATACTAAAATTTACTTGATATATTTAGTAAAATATTTGAAAAAATTGAGAAATAAAATAATTGATAAATGTAAATATAAAATAAAATACATGCCAATAAAATATGCATGTGAAAAGTTACATTTTTGTACTTTTATGTATAATTTGTACTAAAAATGAAACACCAATGCCACTTTTGTGCTTTTACATTTTTGCAAATACACATTTTTGTGCTATTTATGCCCATCTTATACTAAAAATGAAGCAGCAATGCCCCTTTTGCTTAACTGTAATATTTTATTTTTAAAATAAAAAATGTTTTAAAAAATAAAATATTACAGTTTTATAGCTATAATTTATTTTTAGATTATTTAGAACTATAAATTATATTTAAATTATTTTTAAATATAAATTATTATTTACAGCCAATTTGGTAGAATTTAATTCAACAGATATGTTATAATTGATCTCGGCTATAATTAAGGTTACCTCGTTTATAAAGTATTTCGTATTTCTACTACTTAATATGCAACTTTTAGGCGAAAGAAGTTTTAAATATTTATTTACTTTGTGATCTTTCACTTTTTATAGCATTTCTAAGACTCTTATCTTATCTAAAAATATCTTATCTTATAAAACACACGAAAAATCTGACACAAAGCAGAAACTAATATTTCCTTCCAATACTTCACGTTTCCAAGCTGTGAAAATTTTTATAACATCTAGACCATAAAAATATTGAAATAGGCCGAAAGATAAAAATCCTGCATCTAGAATTTACGATCTAAAATTTGCGGTTGCTACACTTTTGTGAATGAATAGCTTTTAAAAAATAGCGAACCGACATAAATATTTTGAAAGAAATCTGAAAACTTGCATAACAGTCTAACTTCTTTTCCTGAAGAACAATTTATGCCAGTTTCGAAAAATATTCAACAAAACATATTTATGAAATCTATCTGAGTTTTAAAAGCTAGAAGCTTTTGCGGGTGAATATTTAAACATTTTTTTCGTCAACATTTTGTGCCGGGTTTTTTTTTTTTTTAACGTTTCGGGAGAACTTTTAAAAGTAACTGTCCAGTATTTGTGTGTCGTATCGGATAAAACCCTGAAAAATTCAACAGTCGAGATATGGTGAGACGCGCTTTACACAGCCCGTGACTCATGACCAAGTGCGCCCTGATGGCCAATTGACTAGTGCTCTGGCCGTTGGTACCGAAGGCTTCAGGTTCGAATCCTGGAAGTGGTATGGATGTTTTTGGTGGTTCGGAATCCAAGTTAAACTGCAGGTCCCGGTCTATTTAGCCTAAAGTGTGCACAAGATGATCGTAGAGCAACAAACCAAACCATGACCAAGTGGCAACGTAAGCAGTTAACTTGCAGGAAGACTGAGGTTCAAAATCCGCTAACTTCATTGTTGCTGTCACTGCCTTCAAAACTCTTTTCTCGAGGCACTGCTCTGCCCTCCATCCTGTTCGTGTTCAACATGAGGTTCTACAATGTTCCACTCTTACTCTTCTAACTGATAGAGACAGCATAGCCCTAGGTATGGGGGCCGTCAGTATGGTGAAAAGAAAAGACACTTTACACACTATCTCTATCAAGTCTCTTTACTTTTGAAGCAATGACAACAAGGGACACATACCACCAGCGGATATGAACTTGGACGGTTTTGCAGCCTAGCTACTCATCAATAGTAGTAGGAGCTGATAGCGGTACAGCTTGGCAGACAGTGCATTAATTTCGAAAGAGTGTTTGCGTGAAATAAAGGGAAGCGAAATGAAAGTTTTCCGGTTATGTTGGAGATGGATACTATAAATTCATAGGACTTAAAAGTTATACTATAGAAAGAGGTTACGATCTCCTTCAGATGCCTCATCTAATAATGATCGCTCTAAGTATCGGCGTCACACTGCGAATGCAATGTACCTGATTCCCCAGTACAGCTTGAATGCGTTGAATTTGCTACATATTTGCTGTGCTAGTGGCAAATAATGTTAGGTCAAAGTCTTCAGCATTCGAAAAAGTAACGTTGTCATTGAAGTAGTTTAGTTAAATATACGTGTTTATGAAATCTCAATATATGTGCATTTAACTAATATAAATATTAATGAAAAGGTGTTTATAAATTCATTCAAGGCATTTACAATATGTATACGCTCTCACTCAGTTTAGTATATAACATTGCTATTTTGTATATAATATTGCAATCCGGTTATATAGCTGTATTTAATCAGTAGTCCACGCGATTATGAAACCTTCACGAAAAATTCCAAATAAAAAATATATCACTTCAAACTGTTACAAAAAAAAAAAATCATATAAAATTCTAACATTGTCTTTTAATGCCAGTGATTCGCCATTGGCAGACATTTGTAGCAAATGTATTAACAACAGGGTAATGGGCCGTCATACTACAACCACAAGGTACGAGATGAAATATTCTCATGGAAATTTTCCTATAAATAATCAAATATTTTACTCTTATTTATATGACATGTATAGAACACCAATATATATATATATATATATATATATATATATATATATATTATATATATATAATCATAATTAAGCAAATGTCAATCGAAAACTATAATCCAGATATTTTTATAACACGTTTTCAACTATCCATTTACCCATTTACTGTCAAATAATTGGAGTTTGAATAGTCAAGTTTAAAGTGCTAGGGGTTTTTGAATGGAGGATGCTGTGTTAAAACCTATCACGAGAAGACGTTAGTCTGTATATGGCAAAGATGTTCAAAGTAAATCTATAGGCAAGAAAATCCTTTCGTTCAATTGAGAAAAGAAGCGTTCAATTGAGAAGGGTGGACATGCTCATATGCACCTAGAGATGGTGGCCATTTCATTGTGAATTTCGAGACATATCTGCCATTTCATTTAAAAACTATCAAAAAGTAGGCGTAGTTTTTTAATTTAATATTGTATTTATTAAGGCATAAAATAATCCCTCTTAATATTTTCAGGCTCCTAAATCCTGGCCGAACAAAGTGTTGATAAACTTATGGGGTTGCTTCAGCGTCATTTTCGTGTCTTCCTACACAGCCAATATCGCAGCTCATTTCGCTGGACTTTTCTTTCATCTGAAAGTGTATGATTTTCACGATGCAAGCGTATGTTCAAATTGTACATTCATTCAGTAGGACAAGTGAATGCTTATGTATGAATGCTTGTGTATGAGTGCTTATGCATTAAGGCTCACCCATTAGCAGCAGCTTTTTTTTTTTATTAGAAAAATCACCAATCCAATATACAAGAGCAAAATAAAACAGTGGGATATACAATCTACTAAAATATAAAGAAAAGTCTTTCTGCGATTTTTATATCATAGTGACAGCAAAAAAAGCCGTATCTGCAGAAGCAATGATACAAATAGTTTTAAAAGGATTCATGCTTGCAAAACGATGTAATACATTTAAGTAAAAACTATTCATTGAAACTAAATAAATTGTTTTTAATTTCCTGTTGTTTTTCATTCTCTCTATACACTGAAGTGACAAAAGTCATGGGATACCTCTTAATATCGTGTCGGCCCTCCTTTCGCCCGGCGAAGTGCAGCAACTCGACGTGGCATGGACTCAACAAGTCGTTGGAAGTCTTCTGCAGGAATATTGAGCCATGCTGTCTCGATAGACGTCCATAATTGTGAAAGCGTTGATGGTGCAGGATTTTGGGCACGAACAGACCTCTCGATGATGTCCCATAAATGCTCGATGGGATTCATGTCGGGCGATCTAGGTGGCCAGATCATTCGTTGGAATTGTCCAGAATGTTCTTCAAACCAATCGCGAACAGTTGTGGCCCGGTGACATGGCGCATTGTCATCCATAAAAATCCATCGTTGTTTGGGTACATGAAGTCCATGAATGGCTGCAAGTGATCTCCAAGTAGCTGAACATAAGCATTTCCAGACAATGTTCGGTCCAGTCGCACCAGAGGACCAAGTCCATTCCATGAAAAAACAGCCCACACCATTACGGAGCCACCACCAGCTTGAACAGTGCCTTGCTGACAGTTTGGGTCCATGGCTTCGTGGGGTCTGCGCCACACTCGAACCCTACCATCAGCTCTTACCAACTGAAATCGTGACTCATCGGACCAGGCCACGGTTTTCCATTCATCTAGGGACCAACCGATATGCTCACGTGCCCACGACAGTCGCTGCAAGCGATGTCCTTCTGTCAATAAAGGCACTCAGTAGGCCTTCTGCTGGAATAGCCCAAGAAAGCCAAATTTCTCCGCACAGTTCTAACAGACAAGTCCCTTGTACGTCCCACATTGATTTCTGCGGTTATTTGACGCAGTGTTGCTTGTCTGTTAGAATTTATGACTCTTTGTAGACGTCGCCGGTCTCGGTCCTTAAGTGCAGGCGGTCGACCACTGCGCTGTCCATGGTGGGATGTTATACCTGAAATTTCATACTCGGCACACTCTTGACACAATGGATCTGGGAATGTTGAATTCCACTAACGATTTCAAAAATAGCATGACCCATGCGTCTAGCTCCAACTAACATTCCGCGTTCAAAGTCTGTTAATTCCGTCGTGCGGTCATCATCACGTCAAAACCTCTTCACATGAATAGCGAACAGAAATGAAAGCTCTGCGAAAGCACTGCGCATTTAGACCTGTTCTACGCGATGCTACTGCCATCTGAAAATTTGCATATTGCTATCCCATGACTTTTGTCACTTCAGTGTATTTCTATGAGATCGTTCCATGCTGTCTGAGACTTAGGTGCTAAAAAATTATTTTTAAACTTGTGAAAATGTGATTTTTATGGTAAAAGGTGTGTAGTACTAATTAATTAATTTTATATTAAAGTCAGATGCATAATTTAAGTAAAATTTTACATTTTAACATTGTTGACAAATGTTTGAAATACTTATAATATTTGCTACTGTGATGCTTATATTTAATGTGAGATGTTCAATATGATACCATCTCGTTATTATATAGTTATGTTTAGTCAAAAAGTATTAGCTAAAACATTTTTAATTTATTTCTTATTTTAAAATTTGCATAACAATTTAAATTTGGTAACATATTCAATTTGTCAGTTTGTTCAAATTCAATTCCATTCAGACCTATTCAATTTCCATATGTAGCTCATATGTGGTATGTCACATACAAAGCCTTGAAAAGTTTTATTCTGACCATATAATTGTTGTCAGATAAATACAAATAGTCAATTACTATTTTAAATAGACTTTTCAATATGTATTTTTCTCAAAATATTTACAGCTAATTTGGAGTTATCTTCAAGCTTTTAATGATCACGTATATGACAGAAAAACCAATTTATCAGTCATATATACATCAAGAAAAGCATATGTTTCAGGAAAATAGAAAAATTTAGGTGAAGAAAGAAGAAAATTATTGATTCTTTCTTATTAAACAAAACAATTAATAAGTGAGTTTATAAAATCTGATGATTCATAAAAAATGAGATAAGAAATCTGGACTATGATAAAGAAATATTATTATAATTTCAAAGAAAAAAAGTACATATGAAGCAAAAGTACTAAAGAAAGATAAGCAATCTGAAATATCATGACAAATACAAAGATAAAAAGCATATAATGTATCTGAATTTTTCTACAGCCACAAATTTCAAAATTTCAGGAGGTAAAATACCACAAATCTTTGACAAAAATATTAAAAATTGGTTTTTTGGTAAAAGTTGGTTATTGTAAATAAAATATCAATAAAATTGGTTTGAAAGTATGGGAGTTACTATTACAACATACAAATTTATCTGCATGTTATACTTATCATTGCACTTTATTATACAAATAATTTTTTACGACAAAAAAGATATCTTTTACTGTCTGTAAAAACCATGAATTACTGTTTGAAACAGTTGAGATACTAAAAAATAATTTCTAGATTTCAGAGTTTTTGAATTAGTGTAACTTTTTATAAAATTACACTAAATCAATTATATTTACATGGAAAATGTTACAGATATGTAACAAAATAGCTTGTTCTGAATATTAATAATTCTAATAGAATAATGTGTCCACATCTTTTATTAATTATACAAAAAAGTAATACATAGAACTTATGTTCTCTGTCCTTACGTGACAAGAGATCATGTACTCATTGAATGAATAATAAAATATTTGTCCAATATAAAATGAAGTTCTAGTAAAACTTTCACTTGTCTATATTATTGTCATATCTGAATTTAATTTAAAAAATAATTAATTAAATAGAAATATACATAAAATTTTAAATAAAAAATAATCCCCTGAAATACTGCTAATTTCCGCTTTCCAGTTTCATAGAAAATCCTGAAGATTTATTTTTATTTATTTATTTTTATAAACTCTAGTTTCAAGTAGAAAAAATAATTTTAATAATTTGATTATTTTATAACTTAGATTTCTAAAACTGAAAGTCATATATATATATATTAGTTGCGCTTGTTGCATGCATGGCAGTAAAATAGAACATACATAAATTAGAATTGTATTTGTTGTATTAAATTATTGCTATGAATTTCTTTCATGAACTTGATATTTTTAATAAATTTTGTTATTAAATCACAGTTGTTAAAATTCAAATAAAAATACAAAAATGCAGCGTGACTTTTAGTTTATTCTTAGTAGAATATTTTTTATAAATATCAATAAATTATTAATAAAATATAAATAAAATAAATGCCAACAAATTATAAATAAAATAAATACCAATAAAACTGAAGTTGACTCGGAAATCTGTCTGTCCAATTATCGCATCAAAATTGGCAATCAGTCGAATCAAACGGATTCAAATACGCCAATTCAATAAGTGGAAAAAGTGGAATATTATGGGTTTTAATTATAACAAAAAATTTTTTTAATTTAATTCACAATTTTAAATTACTTAATATGAAAAGAAAATTCAATGAAAAATTTTTTCAATAATTATTAACCTTTTTTTCTTTAGAAATTGCTTTGTGCCGCGTATGTCTGACTAGCAACTCTTAACAAGTAATCGATTCGTCCGTTTTCGTCTTTTAATCGGGTGTTTACTTTTCCACTGGATAGCTAGTAGAACAATGAATGCCAAGTCCCAAATTGCAATTACCAAACAACGTGTTTATCTGAGTGTTCTAAGTTAAATAATATGTTGCCTTGAATATTAAAAATATTCGCCTTGTCTCTAGTAAATTCGAAAAATCTACATTCATGATTGGATTTATCAGTTTATTTTTTACATGAAAAGTATCGGGTTAAGTTATAAGAATTTAGTCTTTTCGCTTTAGAACATGCAATAAGCATTGGAACTTAAACAAATTCGCATACGAATGGGGACAAAAAAGGATAACTTCATATTCTATTTGATTTGTTGCATAAATGAAAAATTTAAGAAAATTTTCATCTTTGATGGTTGCAGAGTTATTTAAAGAAACTGAACACCTAATGCATCCAAGAACCATGAAGGTGATTTATAAAATCTTTTGAGGTACTGTAAAGCCAAGAAATACGGTTCCCTCTGATCAAAGCCAGAAAAAGAATCTGAGTTAAAAATTTATTAACTTTAGAAAAAAATGGACAGAGAAGTTCAGTGTATTTATCAATTATAAATCCGTCTTCTTGTTGTTTGTCGGCTTCATTAAATTGAGCATTGATTAGTTTCATTTATAAATTCATTGATATAACTAGTATATAATTTAAATGTTGTTTATTTCCTACAGTGTAGATTATTTCTTTTTTTTTTTTTTATGTATTTTTGTGGTGTAAGAATAGATTGATTGATGTTTGAAATAAATAAAAATACATAGTTGGTATATTTTTCTTACAATGAAAGAACGATTTACAATTTTTGACATGCTTCCTGGAACGAAGACGTTGATGAACGTTAATACTTAAGCGCTGACGCATACTACTTAAAAATATTCAGAAATCGTTTTTTGTTCAGAAAATTAAAACGATGAACAAATTCATCTTTCGGAACAGGGGCATAAGAGGTTTTAGCACAAAATCACGTGGGACTTTTTTGATTTGCCCTGTTCCGTCTGTGATTTTCTCAATTTTTAAGACATCTAAATGAACAAAAGATGAAATTTCAAATGTTAAGATAGTCGGAATTTAATAGAAATCGCATCATTAAGTTTCAAAATACAAGGAATTAAATTTAAAACTTTTTGATAGAGATGACACGAGTTACATACATATCAATGGTAAAAAATCGTTAAAAAGAGGAAAAAACGAAAATCCTTACGATGTTTACATTTTTCTATTGATTAATTACATAAAAGGCTATTGTGTTTCGAAAGTTGATAGAAATTTTAATACATCAGTTTATTGTTGCTTTTCTAATAATTTAAATTTCTTCAAAGTATTCACTGGTTTGGAATACGAATCTTAATTATCTAACACAACTCTTGAAAAGAGCAAAATTGGTCCAAACTTTTCATTTTATATTAATGCAAAACTTATACATAGAATTTCAGTTATGCTAAACAAAAATTCATACAATATCAAATATATCAATAACAAAAATTCATAGATATCAAAAATTAAATAAAAAAATAAAACACATTAATTCCTTTATAGCATTTAACTTTTATTTCTTCAGTTACCAGGAATTCTTCACTTAAACTATTAATAGCTATAAACCTTAAGTAACTATAAAATAGCCTTATAAATGTTACATTTTTTTTTTTTTGTTCTCTTATAAATGTTAGATTTTTTGCTTTTGTATTTTTTTGCGAATTTATAAGAAAGTATTGTAAGTACAAGAACAAAATTTGTTTGGTAAGTTTCTGAATAAATTTTGGCGACTTTACAAAATTAAAGCTCAGTATACAAAAGATTCATCAAAACTTTAGCAAATAAGTATTTCTTAACTTATTAAAGGACACGAATTCTTTATTTATGTTTCAGCTTTTGAATCAACGAACTGGAACTGCAAAAGGAAGTGCTGCAGAAGCTTATATTCATGCTCAAAATCCTCAACTCTGGCAGCATATCCAAAAGTATGGGTTCTCTGATCTGGAGGAAGGACTCGAAAAACTTAGGTAATATAATAAAAGCAATTTTTATTTTTGACTTTCATTTATTTCGTAAAAGTTAAATTTACAGTTTTAAAATTAGTTACATTTAACTTATAAGTATAGTTATATTTTTTAAGTCATTTAAATATTTATTTGTAAATTAAAAAACTGCAGGTATCATTTTAAATAGTTACATATAAAGAGAAAATGATTACGTGATTTTTAAAAAATTCATTTTAACGATTATAAACATGCCATACATCGAAAAGAACAATAGGAAAGACATTCTTGTCCCAATTTACTATAAACTAAAAATTGTAATAAATTATAATAATACTTAACAACCAATATATTCTTCTTAAATATCCAATCGTATGTATATTATTCAAATGAAGTATTTTTATTTACAATTGACGGAACAATGATGAGTCCTTTCCAACAAATGATGATTACACATCAATGGATAGTTCAATTTTATTTTATAGTTTAAAGTTATTTTTTATGCATTCACCGTGAGCGCCCTTTGTCATACGATAAATGTAGAATTGGTCATCTGCTTCTTCATTTTTTGAATAGCCTTGAAGTTCCTTTTTTTTTTTAATTTTAAATTCTATTTTTAAACTTTTTAAAATAGGAATACTCCGGTCCAAACCAATTTATATCTCTCATCTCAAAAGTCTAACTTAGCTTAAAAGAGCTCTTCTTACTGAATTATTGTACAAAATTATTCAAAATGAAGAAGCAGGTGTATCAATTTTACTTTTGTCGCATAGCAAATGTGCTCATATTGAATGCATAAAATAACTTTGGACAATTAAATAACTTTGAATTTTCCTCCATACAGTTATGTGTGATATGCAAATTGTAAATAAAATTATTGTAAATAAAAATAATTATTGTAAATAAAAATTTAAAATCTGCTTCTTCGTTATGAATAACGTATATATTTATCAGGGTTTTGAGATTATTTAATTTGTGATATTTGGATTAGTATGATTTGTTTGTTAATAAAATAATTTTCTTTCAAGTATAGATTCAATTACGACATTGGTTTTATAACTAAAGCATTGATTTCAAGTTAAAGCTTAATTTTTCACCAGTAATGGTCTTTAACTTTAAAAATATTTCAAAAACAGTACAATTATTGAACACATTATAAAATTATATACAAAAAATCAATTAGAGAGTAGTTTAGTGTGAGATTTCTTCTTAGTTCATATTACATCCTAACTTTTCTTGGCTTCGTGGCATTCTATTAAAACCATTCTTGATTATTGGCATATGAAAATTTCTTTGTTCAAGTTTATGGAATTAATAGCCACTGTTATAATTTATTTCAGTTCCTGTAGATTAATAAAATGTCTTAAATAAAAAAACACAATCTTTTACATACAACTTCATGAAAAATTCCAATGATTTAAATGAATCCCTTAGAATTTCGTATATTTTCAGGTGAACATGACATTGTGTCATAGCCAACACATGGAATGAACATTATCTTTTAGTAGTTCAATCAATAATTGCATTGAATCATTCAAAAGTTTTTTTTTTTGAGGGGGAGGGCATTTGTTTATACTAATGCCAGTAAAAAAGCAACATGGCAACAAGTATTATCCAACATGACCAATCCGGAAAAATTTTTACAGGCCGAAAAGAAACGAAATTTCGGATAAATGAACTTTGAAAAAAAACTTTGGCAATGATATTCATGCTGAATATATGTGATAAAATCAAAATTAAATATATTACCAGCAATCAAAAGATCTCAATTAATTATTTTTTTATTACAATAAAAATTGATAAATGGCAATTTTTTCAGCACAATTTTGTAATTTTCCGATAATTATCAGATACCATGTATTAAAAATGTTACGTTTTCAAAGTCATTTTCCATATCCCTTAAGCCTTCTTAAGCCAGTCATTTCTGTTGTGACTTTAACATACGCTTAGGAGTAATTTGATGTCCATCTACTTATTCATAAACGGCTTACATTAAAAAAATTCATTTATTCACTTTTTCCAGAATAATATTACTTTCGGAAAATTCTGAATTCTCTTCTATCGTAATATCTTAAAGAGCATATTCGAAAAAAATCTCGCAATCTTTATTATTGATGCACATATTCAAGTGGTACTAATGATAAATTATTCCGAAAAATCTCTACAGAAGTACAAATGAATGATAGCTATACTACGGAATTTTTGTTTATTTGTCCTGGTTTATATATCAGATTATTATATATTATTTAATACATTTTTTTTTTTGCTTTAAACGATTGCCATTAAGTTTTTTTCTAGAAACGTATTAGAAAAGCACAGACGACTTTTACCCTCTTACGTATGTTTACGAATTAATATTGAATAAAAATTCATTTGTGTAAAATTTTTAATCAAAATTTCCTATTTTCAGAGATAATGTATTGATTTATATAAAAAATAATAATCACTAAACCTGTGAAACTGTCTTCTCCAGGCATGGTGAACTTGGTGTGCTGATTGGAGACACTGTGGTTCTGGATTATTTCAGAGGCAACGATCCAGGTTGCACACTTCATGTGCTGGGCCAATCTATATTTGATGATGCATACGCTGTGGGCATGCAGAAAGGTTTCAGGCTGAAAGTAATATAATTCTAGAGTATATATTATGAACGCAAGATCTTGTTGTTTTATTAATTTAACAGTTGTTTTAATATTTGGGTCGATTTTTAATTAGATCAAGGCCAAAATTTAATTGTTTCTTATAAAAATGCTATAGCAGATATTAATTATTCATTTTTTTTAAAATAAATGTATATCACATAGTGTGACACAGAGAGATATTTAAAAAGTAAAAGCGTTATGCGTTCTTTTTCAGATCAACATAAATTATAAGGAATTTTATCATTTTAACAATTGAGAAACTTTACTATTTTACTTGCAGTTTTATTCCATTGATGAAAAAAAAAAAATTATTTACGAATTTTAGTTTATCCCATGTGAACATATTCTATCACTTATTTCATCAACGGAATATAAATATGTATTGGTTAAATAAAATTTAATCTTTAGATACTATTTTGAGAAAATTGAAATCGTAATCTGAGAATTTAAAAGAATAGAAAAATGAGAATTTAAATAATTCTCAAATCCACAAACTATTGTATTAAATTGAATTACAAATTATTGCATTCAATTAATAGGCATTCTATGTTTGGAAATATCGGTAAAAATTGCGTCGTATAAAAACTTTTTTCTATTTTAAATGATAAAAAAGAAATTGTGAAAAATATTAAGCCCGTAAAATTTTTTTCGTCAGTAAAAATCTACTGATAAATTTATTTCTTGTTCGTTTTAACTTGTTCTTGGCATTACCAACAACGAATAAAAGAACACAGATTCAGATCCACTCAAGGTGTGCATTGCAATCATTGCTTGCAGAAACGAGCTTTGTTATTGCTGATATTATTTCAATCTAAAACTTATTTTTGAAAGTTCCGGTCTTTGTGAATCTGCTTCTTTCTGCGTTAATCCATTTTAACACTAATCCAGCTTTACAATAGGTAACGGTTTCATGGAGCAACATACAGCTTTTATCGACTTTATTGAAGTTTGCAATTTACGTTACTTACTGAACATTTGTAAATTTGTTTCTTTTTGATGAAATCCATCTTGATACTTTGATGTTCCCTGTGCTGAACCAGTGAGTCCTCATGGGGCAATATGCAGTTTTTATTGATATCACTTCAATCTGAAATTTATTTTTAAGTGATTTTGGAAATTCGTTTCTTTTTTTGCATAAATATATTTTGATAGTGTTCCTGTGCTACAATGAGTACTGCTTCATGAAGCAACATACATCTTTTATTGACTTTATTCCAGTCTGTAACGTATTTTACATAATATTCGGTTTCGATTAATTTGATCCTCTTTTTTTCTTTAGAAGTCCATCTCGACACTGATCCTGCGCTACAACGAATACGGCTTCATGGAGCAACTCCAGAAGAAATGGTTCGGTCGAGTGCCTTGCTTTAACCACTCCGTGCATCGCCTCAACAAGCCGCAACCACTGAGTCTGCGGGCTGTCGCAGGTGTTTTTCTCATGCTGCTTCTGGGTGGAATGGTTGGCATCTTCATTCTCTTCGTCGAACACGCGGTCTTCAAACACGCCTTACCTCAGCTCAGGAAGATGCCGCAACAATGCTTCTGGAGGAGTCCAAACGTAATGTTCTTCAGCCAGGTGTGTACATGAGTCTTATACAAATAAGTACAAAATTATTCAGTTAAGGATCACGAATTACAATTATAGAGCGATGTCAATATTATTTACCTGTATAAGTCAGAATAGAACTGTATTTACACGAAGATTGAAAACTCAAGAGCGTAAGCCAATTAGAAATCAACTCTCTTCGGTATGTCGATTTCAACTTGAGTTGCATTCAACTTTATAGATCAAGGTTTGTTTGTTTTTTTTACCTTTTTCTTTCGAAACATAAGAAAGATGCTTTTTAAACAACAGAAAACTTTAGATTTAAACAGTGATGGTCAATAAAGGCTCGCTGTTGCTGTGAATCACATCAGGGTAAAACTTTAGCTCTTTCCATTGTCCTCTCGGGTCTAGATATGAATTCAGCAGAAAAGTGATCGAATAAAAATGTGTTGCTACCAAGAGCTAAAAATAAGACTAAGAGCACCAGCCGATCGGAAACTTGTTCTTCTGATCTATCAAACCCATCGTTTTCAACTTAAATTCCCTTCAATATTTCAACGCAAGACTTCTGCGGAATTTTGACAGACGCCTTTTCAATACAGAAAATTCGATTTTGTATTATACCGGCAGAAAAGTTTAGGCTGAAAACATAGGGAGAACTAAAATCTCAATCAGAAATTTAGTTTTCCGCTATCTGCGTCCACAATAAAATCTCCAACACCAACATACGAATCTATATTTCCCATTGCATTTTCCTTTACTACAATAAATGTCTTGAGTCAAAAATTGAATGCAATTCAAGTTGAAAGCGAAGCATGTAATGTGGAGCAAGAGATACATTGAGTTTGAATCCCCAGTTTCCATGAATCCATTTTCAGTTTTCAATGTGCACAGTGTTGGCAAAAACTAGTACTTTTCACTATCTGCTAGAATCTTCAGTTTTGGGGAGACATTTAGTTCATGAAACGTCACTGCCAAGACGATAAATTAAAATTATTTTAATTTATTGTATTGTAATTTCCTTATTATTTATTGGGCATTAAACTGTTTAATGATTAGTAGTTAGTAAAAAAAACTGGTGGATCATCCATGTCAACTCAATCAGATCATGGAATAAAAAAATATTTTCCAATAGTAAAAGAAATTTCGATAAGTATATCCCCCTATCACTTATTTTGGCAACATTTTATGTGCTTATAGAACTTTTGGTGATATTTTCAAAATTATGATTTATTACAATATTGGTATATCGGCCTCACACGATTCTTCTACACTCGCATTAAAAACGTAGTCTAAAAAGCTACAAACGTAATTTCATTTTGAATACACCACACTTGCAAACTCTCGATCCCAGTCAAACTCTTATTTTATATCTTAACAATTACACTTATACTTCGTTACGTGCCCACTGTTTGTATCACTACTTCAATGGTCAGAGTAGAATACAAGTTTTTCAAAACTCAATGATCCTAAATTAATGCACCTTTTCCCTTTAGAAGAGAATTAATATACAATGAACCCTGTCGAGAACTTATCCTGAATTAAGCTAAATAAAAAGCCTCTGAAAACTTTTTACAAAACCTAAATATAATAAATATCCATTCATCATAAATCTTCTTCAATATAATCATCACTAAATTGGAAATAACCATTCTGATTTAAAATATAATAATAATTTTTTGACCAATCAAAACTTTCTAGTTGTCATTAATAATGTAGCCTGGCCTATATGTCAAAGGTATGACCTATATGATGGTAAGTTTAGAGGGTTTATAATTTAATAATGTTTTCTAATGTTTTCTAATTTATTTATTTTTTTTTTAGAAATTGTACAGATTCATCAACACAGTGGAGCTTGTTTCACCACATCATTCTGCAAAAAGAAATTGCCAGCAACATTAAAGAGGGAAAAATTTTTAGCCTCTTTCAAAAAAGCGTAAAAAGGGTAAGTAAATATATTTTATTTTATGCAATTTTTTTTCTGCATTATTCTTTTATATTTTGTGTAGATTTATAAAGTGTCATCAGTAAAAATTTTAAAAAAAAGCTAATACTTCGATATTAAGATATAATATGTTTCTTTCAAATAGCCCTCGTCATAAGCAAATTTACTGTATATGATAATATATCAAATTCACTGTTGTTTTTGTTTGTTTGTCTGTTTAGCGAACACTTGTTAGAAGAATCCGTTAATTACTATGATTTTCAAAAACTCTTCTTTACAGAATTAATTAACAAAAGTATATATGGATACAAACTTTATTTTGATTCTAAAATTAATAATGCATTTAAAAACGAAAAAGGGGAAAAAAGCAACGCACCAAGAATTTGTCCAAAGAAGACGAAAATTGGTAGAAGTGAAAAATATGAATAGTAAGATATGATTAAAATTTTAGAGCAACTGAATATTTCAATCAGGAAACAAAAGCTACATATAGCGAACTAATCAATAAATCAGGGTCTACATATGACCCTTATGAAAGCTATTATCTGGCTTTGCAGAGTCTGACTGGTTTATCTGGCTGGCTTCGTAATTTACGTGTGTAACCTGAGTGTTTCTTGCTACAATCTCGCCAATTATCAAATTAGATCTGGGAACGATCGAAGGCGCCTGCTCATCAGACCCTAAATTTTTTCATGGGGAGAAATTTAGCTAAATATTTCATAAGCATGAAAACAATTAATAGAAATGAATGCCATCAACAAACGGACTGTTGAAGATCGAAGATGAAATGACAACAGAACGGGGAGTAGAATATCGTTGATGAATCGCCAAACTATAAAGGATTGACGGATGACACCAAAGGGGTCAGGCTATAAAATGAAATCACATCCAGACGTTAAATCTTGATTGTCGAGTTGTGTGGTGGGTGACCATATTATAATATTCAGAGTGGTATTCTGGGCGTATCCAAATATGCCTTTAATGGTCAATAGGACTCCTTTCGAAAAGAGATTCTTTATTTTAAAACAATTCTATTGCAGTCAGTGAGATTCCATGTTGAAAGAACTCGTTAACCACTGCAAAAGCCTTTGTCAGTATGCACAGATAAGTAGTAGTCGGCAGAGTAGTTAATTGCTGTGAACTCGGACACTTTCTCTGTCAACAATCATTGTGGTCATTGCTATCTTGATGACGAATTAAGTTCTGTCAAACCCTCTGTCTTTCCATTCTACCATCTTTCTAAATCGATTGCTGCTTTCTTGAAGCTGTATTCTATCATGGATCGATCATTACTACCGATATTGTCGACTCGCAGCATGACACCAAGCCAAACAATCCTTCGATTTAACTATCCTGTTTCCTATTAGCAATTGCAATCTTTTTTCAAATGATTTCACATGCTCATACTAAGCAGAAACTCGTATGTAAACTATTGGCAGTCAAAGTGAGTAGACGAGATCAAATTTTAATGGAATTCATGCTATAAAATTAGAATTTCTCCTCTTTTATACACTGTGTGCTAGTTGTGATACTCTATTAATTCAGTGCCCACCAAACTTTTATCACTTGCTTATTGGATAAAAGGATATCTTCATAAAAAATTTCGGTAAAATCCTTCTTAGCTAGTCTTTTTCGCCTGAAAGGGTAGCATAACGGGCAATAATACAATAATCTAATGCGATTTATTATATTTTTAATTTACCGTGCTTTGATGACAAATCTTTAATAATTCCATACATACTTAAATTTCACTTTCTTTTTCGACGTTTTGTACTTAAATAAATAATAATTATAAATTTACTTAATCAAAGACTAAACAAACAAAATATATTACGATTATTGTGTATAATTAAATTTAATTAATACCGATCAAAGTTTTGTATTATGATTGAGTTAGATGCTATAAAATTTTCATGCAGCTAATTTTAATAAAACTACGATTTATGTTAAATATAATATACGCAATGCTTATTAAAGCATGTTAACTATAATGTATTGTAAATTATAATGTAATACATATCGTTTTTAGCAATATTCCACATAAAAAGAAAGTCAAGAATTTGGTTTATATTTTTGAAAAACATTTTAAATGTTAAAAAAAATATATGTAAATGGTGGTTTATGGTACAATTTGATGGCATGGCAATTTTTAAGCAATTTAAAAAACCAAGAATCGAAGCATTTTTAAAACGAATTATATTTCTAGTAATATTCTATACGTAATTTATTATAATGCAAGGTCTGAAAAGTAATGGACGCATAACAAAATTGTGTAAAAGGAAATTAACAGAAATAAAAATGAAACGTTTCAATACAACCATTTACAATGTAACCATTAAGGTTTATACATTTCATTGTAAGATTTATTAAAAAATCTTAAGAAGCTTAGGAGTTATTAAAGGAAACTCCCATAGAAATTTATAAAACTTTATATTTTAAGTTAGTAAAGATCTCCTATTTACATCTCCACTATGCTTTCTTTTATACAATTTTATGATGTGTCCAATAACTCTAGGACATCCTATATGGTGTAAATTACTCTATTTAGACTTAATATAGTAATTGCATAAATAAACAATTTTAGAATAAATTGCTAATTTTTATATTTGTAATTTATATATTCTTTTTCTAAGCAGAAAGCAAAAGAAGAAGCCAGAAGACGGAAAAGCAAGTCTCAGTTCTTTGAGATGATTCAGGAAATACGAAAAGTGTAAGTGAAATAATTTTAAAAATACAATACAATGCTCATAATCTGGGAATACTGAGATGCGTTTTTATATGAACATTTTTTGGAATCTTCACTTTTTTTCGACTCATCTAATTATTCTTCTAAATTGAAAATTTAGAATTTAAAATATTATAACAGAAAATATTGATTAGTGTGAATATGAATAAAATTAATAATATTTTAATAATAAATTAAAATAAATTAAATAATGCATATTTTATTTTATTATAAGTGCCAAAGCGTTTAGGTCAGCCTTATCTGTAAAATATTTAATCTAATAAACAATAAAATATTTTAAGTTTCATAAAAATACAAAACGGATTAAAATAAAAAAGTAAAAATAAAATAATAATAATAATATTATAATAAACAGTTATAATAAATAGTTAAAATATAAAAAATAAATAAATAATAGTCATCAAGCACCCAATCTTCAATAAATGTGTTATTAGGTTATTTCGTAATGAATTTCATTCGGTTGGTCTTCTGCAACAATAATTTCATGTTCATACTTTGTCAACCTAATATAAATTTTAAATGATGTTCACATTCGACTTTTTATTCCAGGGTTCGCTTACAGAAAGAGCAACGCCGAAATCCAGATTCTGCTGTCATTGTTAGGGAACCTCAATCCTTTTCACCCAGAGTCACGTCCCCAGTGCTACCTCTCGATACACAGCATCTTCTTTTCGTGCCCCAGAGCTCTTCTTCTCCACCTAAAACGGGCACTTCCTGGACAGACCTGTGCAAAGAGCCCCTCTCTGCTTCGGTTCCACGAGGTATAGTCACCTTCAACAGTACGAAGAGCCATCACGGAACACCCCATGGACGACGAGACACCTTATTGACATCAATTCCCCACCCTTGTATCGCCACCACTTGGTGAGGAGTGATTCTCCGTCGGAAGAAGTAAGTTCTTCTAATGGTGACGACCAGCATCAGCCTGCCTTCAACACAACCGTCCTCAGCATCAGCGTGGAGGACTTGAGATTGGTGGATTCTGCTACGATGGATTTCAGAGCTCTGAAGAGACACAGCTCTCTGGACGAAATCTTGTGGAAGAAGAACTACCCCTTCAGTCCGAAACGGAAGAAAGTGCCCACTGCTTCAGAACCTAAGATGGCCGCCTCAAGAAAAATGTTGGAAGTTGATGAATTGCTACTTTATTCCATGAGTAAGGATGAGATCATTGATTCGTGGCAGACATCAGAGCGGAAGCTTTTGAATATGCTTAGGGATGCTGTCAGAGAGAAGAAGTCACTAGAAAGGAAACTGGCTTTTATAAAAAAGATGTTGGTAAAACCACCATGATGATCTTTTGATCTTTTTAGTGTAATAATACGAGAGAAAGTGATCGATTACGACTTAGATGAGTGCCATCGATATTCGATAAGCATAGATCAATTTATTAAGTAAGGCTTTAATAGGGAATGTGTCAGTAGAAGTGTTGTGAAGTGGTCGTCGTTGTGGTATTTATAAGTCTGAATGTAAGATTCCAGAAATATGGGTCTTCAAGTATGCCAGAAAAATTATAAAATTTTAACACATTTTGCACTTTATAATAAGATGGTCAACACTTTTCGTAAAACACTTCAATAACCGGATAATAACCGTTTATTATAAACCAATATATAAAAAAAAAAAACGTTTTAAAATAAAAAGCAATTTTTTTCTCAAATATATATATGTAACGTTCCAAAAATGGAAAAGTTTAATTTTTCTATTAATATTATTTAATCGTCTGGATAACAGGTTTCAGCTAATTTAGTATCAAAATTTTATCGAAAATTATTCACTGCCTTAGAAAGAAATTTTGTAACGAAATTATATAATTTTAAAATTATATATTAAGAATAAAATGTTGCTAAAAAACATCAATATCATAATTATAATCAGACTTCTCAAATAATGTTAAAAGTAATGGTCGAAGTTCGATATTGTCATAAAAAAAATACGCATGGTAATTACAAAAGAATGATCGAGTTTCATGTAATTATTTTTAACAAAGCATTACAGCATTGCAAATATAGAAATTACCAATGCCTCAAAATAAAAAGAGTTGTCTCTTGGGCTTATTCCCTGATGACTTGAATCAGTTCCATGTTAATTTCTGAAACAAATGATGAAGGTTCTAGAATGCCAAACATTAACTTGCAATTTTTCAAAATAAGACGCAAGATGGATTCTTTCCAACAGTCATCTAGTAAGGAAATGCCTTCTAGTTTCGCGTTTGACGACTTCACGTGATTAAAATAAAAATTTGAAAATTTCTCCTCCCTTATGAGGTATCAATCATATTGTATATTTACAATCTTTTTTTTTTTTTTTTTAATGCAATTACTTTTAAACCCACTCATTCTTTTGAGATTAGCCTGAACATATTAACTTTCTAAATTAGATTTTATCATTTTTATTTCTAACATTATTACGACTGAGTCAATTATAAAAAATATCATGGCCAAAACTCCAAACCGTTGAAGGCCTTAACTCGAAACGAGTTTCATTTATTTCTCAGCATCATGAGATGTTTGAGACACTCCAGTCCAGCGTACTATGCAAATTTTATTAATAAAGTAACATTAGTTAGAAACATTTTTCTTAGGAATTTTAGAGTTCTGCATACATAAAATACTTTTGTAAACACTTATTTAGAAGGATATATATATATTTCAAACTTCAGCACCTGCAAACATTTACCTACCGAACAATCTCGTAAGACTGTAGTGGTTAATGATAAATTTTAAAATAGGTTGATCAATTACAAATACTGTTGAAGTGTATTTTTTATTTTAATTCTGCATACAGTTATCTCTCACTTATGCATCGGCTTAAGAGACCGACTCTACTTTATTTTGCCCTTTATTTCGTCCTTCTTCAGAACTTTATGATTTTGAACTTTTGGAATAATTCCAATAATCAAGTGACCTACTGAAAACGTGGGCCGTACGTTTACGTTTTTCAAAATATATTACAAAAAATTTGCAAAAATATACACGTACAATTTTTTTTTATTTGAATGTATTTAATGAAAAATGTTTCTAAGTTTTTTAATTATTCAACGTTGTTTATAACATTTCAATGTTTGCGACATTAGTTACACATTGAGTTTGCGACATTTGTTTTGTTACACATCTTTGACTTTTTTTCCCACTTTTCGACATTTTGTATAAATACATAAAAAAAACATCCATCCATCCATATCAACCATCTCCAATTCGTGACATTACAAGTTGATAATTGAATTCCAACAGTCATCGAGCATCATCAACGAATCTAGTTATTAATAGGTTTTTAATTCTGATTTGTGAATCAGTTTAAAATGTGACGAGTTGAATGAATGAGTCGAGATGAGAATCTCAAGCGCTCACGGATCAATGTATTACTTGAGACCAATGATGTTCCGTAGCTACTGTTATTTGCCTTTTCAATTCATTATTGTCACAAATTCAGGATTATAAAAACAATTTTTTTCTCGTATCCCCACAAAAAAATCCAAAATTACCTCAGAAGTAAAAAATTGCAAAACAGATGTGTTGCGAGTGGCTAATGTTGTAGATATTGAAGTACTGTAAACACCATAACAGAAACCTTCGGTTTTTTTTTTTTTTTGGTTTTTTTATTGAATAAAAAAAGCCATAAGAATAAAGCTATCTTTGTAACATTTTTTCAATGAATCTTTAAAAGTGTCGAGATTCCGCCTGCATCTGTATAAGCAAAAATTAAACAACATTATTTTGCTATAAATTTGGTAAGGAACTTCAGAAATCAATAATTACATCCTTAATCAATAAATTATGCATAAAAGAGATGACTTATAAGTGAGATTTTTACTGTAATTGAGAAGAAACTGTAAAATTATATATCAAATGAGAATGACTTTAATTAAGTAATGATTTTACAATTGTAGACGATTTCACTAAAATGGTTAGAACTCAAGAAACATAAAAACTACAATATATTAAAATTTTAACGAGCTAAAAATTCCAATTTTTAATTTTTCCTATATATTGCTAAATTTAATGAATCACTATATTTTTATGAATCATCATGTAATAATGATTGCTATAAATGCAAATTTATTTTATAACATATTCATTGGAATCCTTTAAAATTGAATACAGTTAAAACTCTTATCCCTTGTATTTAAATTAAATTTAAGAAAAACATAAATACTATCATTTAATAAAAATTAAAGAAATGATAAGCGTAAATTTAAAGAACACACTTTCTTGATTCCTTTAAAAAAAATGAGACAATTATAATGATAATACTAATTAACAGATTAATTGTAATTAGTAAGTTGTTTAACATTACGTAATCAACACAAAAAAAAAAAAAAAAATCTTAAAAACTTTTTATGAAATCATTTATCAAAAACCGAGATCTTTTCCGTTAAAAAGGGCGCCACTTCGTGCAAATTAAGTCTGTCAAATTATCGCCTTTTGCAAACTGCGCGATAAATCCTTGGCGCACTTGCAAACATTTTGCCAGAGCTGAAAAGCATCATCAGAGCATTTTAATAATTGAAAATGTAATTATTTATTCAAAAATTTGATTCTTTTTTCTGTTTTGTCATATTTTATTTTTTTAAATTTTTTTTACGATACTTTGAAAATTATTATAAAAAAAACTTATTGAGTATCATTATGAACCTTGCTATTCCCAGCAATAAACCGATTTAAATCTAATCTACATTCTAGTAACACAATGCTTTTACTAATCTAATTATGTTTAAATAGTAAACTTACAAAGGTTTAGTACTTTTCCGTTACCAGGTACCATTTTATGATAAATATAAAAATGGAGCAATCATAGTATAATAAGTCACAATGTTTGGTAGATTGATAGAAAATCCTCGACATACTTCTGCTCATTTTGCTTGGCTCCCTTTTAATGGAAAAGTACCAAAAAAATCGCTTATCGTGTATACTAATATTATCCAAAGAGTAATTGTTTAATCCAGTCAGTAACATATAGAAAAACATGTTTTATAATTCTCTGTAGTGTAAAAATAGAAGCATAATAATATGGATTCTATTGCAACGTTCAGCTACATTTAAAACACAAAGATCTTCAGATTAGACAAAAATTATCAATAGATTCGTTGAAAAATTAGAGATAATTATAAAATTCTTCCGTTTAGCTTAGACAATTTTTTTAAATAGTGTAGGAAATTTAAGAACAAATTTTGACTTTCAAAAGTTCAGTTTCAAAGATATAGATTAACAACTATTAAACTACTGATTTTTTTTATTGCCGTTGTTGTAAGAAATATAGATCGAAATAAATATATACGTGTGAGAAACATTACATGTTAATTAAAATACATAGATTTATTGAATTTCAGAAAATATTAACGTACTTGTTCTGATAAATGTGATAGTGAAACTGAGCAATATTTTGAAGTAAGTTTTTATACATTTCTAGACAGCAATATTTTATTCTAAGCAATAATATTACAATAAAGAATTAGTAATAAAAATATTATTTTAATTTTAGAAATATTTCACTTAAAATTTAGAATTGGTAAAAACAACTTTAGAAAGATTTTTAAAGTAACGTTTATTAAATTTTAATCACAATCTGTTTTTCCAAACATATAAAAATATTCCCAAAGGCCCAATTTATTAAAAAGAAAAGAAATTAAATTTTGTATAATATTTTTGATGAGAAGTAACTGAATTCTTTTAACTGAGAAAAAATATATAATGAAATTGTTTTTAAAAAAATTGTTTTAAAGCAATAATTTATTAAAATAATCAGGTATGTAATATTTTTGCAATTAAATTGCTTTATAAATTTCGTATAATATTTACGATGATTAAAAGTATGCCATAAACGACATTCTGGCTTAAAGTAATATATTTTCTTTTATATAAGATTCTTAACCATTTCAATAAAAGCATAATAATAGCATCTTTAAATAATCTATTAATAGCAATAAGGAAAATAACCATAAGTTTCGTTACTTTGGACTTTAACAAACTCATTCATCTCTTTAATTTGATGCTTCAAATGTTTTTAATGTAATGTTTTCAAAATTAATTTGTCATTTTAAATAAGCAATCACCATTTCTAAATATATTAGTGGGTTCCACTTAGAGTTCTATGTAAAAATTCCGCCAAATCATTGTCAATCACAATGTAACGAACCATTGTGTTTGGCGTTATTTGAGGTAAATACTTGGTCGGCTAGTACACATTTTGCCTGACATCCCACTAATGAAAAAGTACCGAAATATTATAGTTAATTTTCTCTTTTATGATAATTACCAAAATTTTATTGTGTTACCTAATCAATAAAAAAAATTAAAAATCTGAACCAAATGGAAAAGTAGATTTTAGGAGATAACTCTATGTTGAAACTATTTAAGCATCAAATTTTTAAAAACCATCAGTAAGCTTAGTATTTTATTTGTTGTTTGAATGTTAAATATAGATAATGATGTTTGATGTCATAACATGAAGTGCAGTTGAAAACGTGCAAATTTTCAGGATGACGTATATTTTTAAATATTTATTGTAGAATGTAACTACTTAAAATTCTATTTAAAATATTATTCTATAATTTCTAAATTAATATACAGTAAATCTTAATAATTTTTCAATATATCGCTTCTATAGGGTGACAACGTAAAAACGCCATATAACCAACGACTTCATCTACGTTCTAGTGTTGATTAAATTATTAATAGTGGTAATTCTGAATTATAAAATGGGATTAAGAATAGCTTTAATTAAAAAAAATTGATACTAAAGAATTACTTTAACCTAATTGCACATTAATTTCTATTTATGTTGATAAGAAATAAAAAAACATAGATTTTTGTTTATGTAACTTTTTTTTTCCTCTATGGAAAAAAAGCAGAAAATAAAAGGTATTTTAAAAATATATTATTGATATGTCATCCTGAAATTATGCCACTACATTTTGCCTTAGTGCGTATTTAGCAAGTTTTCTAATACAATGTATTGTATAATGACTTTAATAATGTATCTGCTCTTTAGGAGCATTAAACTGTCCTTTTATGTTCTACAGCAACTCGGTATGTAACAGCATCCATTAATATACAACACATGTGCTGCTAATGGAATAAAGATGTTATTTTGATTAGGAAGATACAATCTGTCTTATTGAATTTCATATTTTTACATGCATCACTTATATACTTCATAATTAACTCTAATGATCAAAGAAAATGCAACGCGGTATTATTTTTATTCCCTTCATTTATGCTCGACAAAAAAAAATCTTGCATTCACTTATTACAACATAAACAAAATATAAAGCAAATGGATAAATATAATTAAAAAAATCCCAACAAGTAGGCTTATATTCTTTTAAATCTTAAATCTTTATTAATTTGTTGGTTTATAGATATGTACTTCACATTTAGGGATAAAATAAAATTGAACATTAAATTCCTTAAATGTATTACAGCGATATGCGTTGTATCCGAAAATTATCTTACACCCCTTAAAATACATAAAAAATAAGTAAATAAAAACATTCACATACGATAGGGTCGCAGGTCGATGGTGGTAAATTGCAGTTTAGAGGGCTTGGAATTTGAAGGGTTGGTTTTTTTTTTTTTTTTTTTTTTTTTTTTTTTTTTTTGTCCATGCGCGTATTGTTTGGAATAGTTGGCGCAAAACAACGGATCGCATCTTCAATTGAAAGGTAACCCTATAACGGCAACTTTCGCAGATTTATTGTGCAGCAAAATTTTTAAAAAAATAGGAAAAAGAAGTTCAAGAATAAACTAAAATCCTTTCACGAACTTTTACTCTTTAGGGCATTTTGACAATTCCATTTGGCTACGATTTTGAAAAAAAAAGACTTGGCAAAACCAACAAGAACTATCAAATTCAATAGCGATAGAAATATAACAGAATTTAATAACTTTATGAAGAAGCAATTGTTCAAATACTACACGAAACACCACCAGATTCAAACAAAGAAGTCTGTTAAGTGATGGTTCAATTAATTTGTATAAACATAAATTAATCCTTAGACATTATTTTGAGAATATTGAAACAATCTGTTTACATTTTGAAAGCCAGACAATTCAAAATGAATTAAGGTGCAAGGGACTCGGTATGAGTCAATCGATATATTTAGCATTTGCTTGGGAAAATATCCCATGTAAAACGATATTTAAATCAACACGAAAAAAGATGAGAAAAAGCTATTTTAGAAGAGAAAATGAAAGTCATGTAGTGAAAAAGATTGTTCATTCACTTATACAATAATAGACAGACTTCGTGCACATTTGGAAGCAGATCTTGGAATTTCTCAAGTTGTTACATTTGAAAATGTCAACTCTCGAGATGATAAATACTTTATACGTTTATGAAATCCTATTGCAATTTGCTATTATTCAAATATTATCACTGTTGTTATTTTGCTATTCTACCAAAGTTAATCGCTTTAGCGCCAAATTTATTATTAAATTGCTAATATGCCACATTTTTAAGACAAATTTCCTCGAACACCAAATTAATATTTGGAATCTTGGGTAAAAATCTCGAATTCTTTGTGACAAATGCATCGCCAAGTAAACATAATAATGAATGCAGCAGGTAGTTTTTGCGATAAAACGATACTACATCAAAATCCTCCACAAGGATGCCAAATTGTCAAGTAAACAAACAAAATGGCTGCCGGAGTTCGGTGCCATTATAAAAACCCTATTTCGCCAAAATCCATTGCCAAAAATTGCTATTACTCCAACATTCGTAGCCAACCAGCTATTACATCAAAGTTAATTCCTGAAAGTGCTTTTAAGCAAAATTTTATTGCTTGAAAGCTAATATTATCATATATTATTCTTGAAATGCTTTTATATCAAAATTTATGACTTTATAGCCAAATTGTTTCCTAAACAAAATTTTTTTTTTTTAAATAGCTTTTAAGCCCAAATTTAATGCTTTATTGCCAAAATTTTACCACTAATATGGTAAAATAATAATGTTTTCTTTTTACGCTAAATATTGTCGTTTTAACGCCAAAATATATCACTATTTTGCCAAAATTTTATTCCTAAATTGCTTTTACGCCATATATAATTGCTTTATCGACAAATTATTATGTGGAATTATGTTTTGCTAACTCACATAAATGTATCATTTTAATAAGGATAAAAATAAAAATTAAGATAACATATTACGCCAAAGTTATTCGATAATACGTCAAATTTTTTTTTTCTTTTTATGACAAAAAATATTTCATGTTGTTCACGTCGCCGAAATCGAATGATAAAACAATATTAATAAAAGAAGAAATCAGAGAATAACTTACATTTTATTCTGATGTATCCTTTGTTGGAGGCGAAAATTATCTTTTAAAAAACCTGCCATTCATAGCCATAACAAATGAATAAAGAAAATCAGAACATCACAAATCCACAGAAACAATTTATACATTCCAACGGTCTTTTTCTTCCGAGAACTAAAAATCTCTAAAAATCTTTCTTCCGTTCTAAAATTACAAAATTAATTTCTCAGCTCGAATTCTAATAACGATTGCCACATAACTTTAACTATTTTCAACAGCATTAAAAACAAACATCACAAAACAATTTAATCGTTCGATCGACATTTCCGCCGTGAACTAACGTTCTAAGAATAAAAAGTAACATTTTTTTCGTGCGAATTCAAATAATTGTTATAAAACCTTAATTATTTCAACAACATAAAAAAAGAAAATAACTATTTGATAATCAAATTTAAATTATTATTAAATTAAAAATCGTTTTTCTTGTTTGTTTAGTATTTTCATGAGTGACAATATCAAAAATTGTTTATTTTCCGTATCATATACTGTAAACATATGTTATAAGAACAATCTCATTAAAATCTATAATTTACCGGAATAAATATTTAAAAGAATATCTATTTATAATCTTTATTTACTATAACTAAAAAAATTCTGTAAATAACTATCAAAGTAGAAATAAATAGTATTATATTGTTCGGAAAAAGAAGTTAAGAATTCCTCTATTTACAGTATTGCAACCCTAAAGAAATAGGCGAAATATTCCGAGTTGCAAGATTGGCGACGTCCTCAGGAGTACAGTATTCTAGATTTCAACCAAAGGTACTTATGTATTAACGCCACAGCAGCTGCAGAGTTGGCGATTTTTTAGTGGCGCCAATCTACACTTAAAATTTTTGTGACAAATCATAAAATATACAAAACACTTTATTTAAAATCAAAACACTTTCAAAATTTAAAACACTTTATTTAAAAACAAAGTAGTCAATCGGATTTCGGTGGGAAATGGGCCGATATAGAGTTTAATATAGATCCAAAACAGTCTCTATTTGGCAGCTCTAATTGGCGCATTAGCGCAACTTCTGCTGCGGCGGCGTTAATACGTAAGTACCCAAACAAATTTTATTCCTTAAACCAGTTTAATGGCCAAATTTTATTACGGTTATGCCACAAAAATTTATTCCTAAAATTCTTTTTCGCCAAATATTATGGCTTTAAGCTTTAAGCCAAAAAACTTTTTGCATTTACAAATTTTATCTTTAACGCCCAAAATATATCACTATTTTGCCAAAATTGTATTCCTAAATTGCTTTACGCCAAATTTCATTGAACATCAAATTAATATTTGTAATCTTGTTTTTAACTAAAATGTATTTTTTACCACCGATGTTACAAAATTATTCGGTACTACGCCACAATTTATAGCTATTATGACAAAATGTTTTATGTTGTTTACAACGCCAAATTTGAATAATAAAACAATGATATCTAAAAAGAAGAAATCGGAGAATAACTTACATTTATTCAGATACATCCTTTGTTGGAGGTGGAAATGTTTTTATATTGCCCCACTAAAATCCAGAAAAATTCTATTGATATGCTGTCAACACCACATGTACTATGTCCCAAAAACACAGAAAAATGTAAGAGTCCGAACTAACTAACGTCCGTGAACCAACTTTCTAAAAATTAGAACGTAACAATTTTCCGGCGCGATTTTAAATAACGGTTGCCACAAACAATATCAATAGCATTAAAAAAAAGTTAATTATTTGATAATCAAATATAAATTATGAATAACGCAGAAAAAAATTTTTGTTGTTTGTTTCATATTTTCATGAGCGGCAACATCATAAAAAAATGTTGATATCTGTATTAGTGGCCTACATACATTAGAAGAATAATCAATAATTCCTCGGAATAATTATTTATAAGAATATATATTTTTGCTATTTACTATTAAAATTCTACACATATCAATCAAAGTAACGATAGAAGAATAACTTGGAAAATTAACAATTTTTACATTAAATATGAAAAAATCATTATTACAAATAATAATCATTTATTTCAGTTAGATACAAATCTTGATAGCAAAATTAAAAAGTAAATTAGAATATTATCTTAAAACAAAATACACAATCAATAACAAAATTCCTAATTCATCTGAATTAGATTCACTTCCTTCATTTAACAATATTCTAAAACCAAGTTTTTTTTTTTTTTTTGGGGGGGAAGGGGGTTTCCCCACCGAAGTGTCGAACTTTTTCGAATCAAATGAAATTACTTTGAGAAAGTCATCTCAAGCCTGTTATAAATGGATCAGATGAGTATGAAAGTTACTTTCATTGCATTTCTTTCTCGAACAATTCTAAAAAACTGTTCATAATTTTTTAAATCCTTAAACATGGCCTCTTGAATATTCTCATACAGTTGACTGCGCAGCAACGCAAATTAAATTGCTTCCTCTCTCTCCGTATGAGGGCCTGTTGTCCGAGTGTCTGGCGCTCGATACCACAGGTTTCGGGTTCGAGTCCCGGCAGTGCCATGTGTGTTTGTAGTGGTTCGAATCCACTTTAAACTGTAGGTCCCGGTCTGTTGAGCCTAACGTGTGCACAAGATGACCGTAGAGCGACAAACCAAACCAATCTCTCCCCGTATTGACAATTTGTGCATTGTAGGGAGCATTTCATATTATACATAATTTTTAGGGTCGTCAGCAGCAGTTAATAACATAGTTTTCCTATCTAACAGGTGGACTGAAAAGTTCGTAGGCTGACACAGATAGCGCTAATAGTATTAAATCCATATGATATTTAGTCAGCCCTAACCTTCAAAAGACTCGTGTATATATTTGACAGCTGTTGCACTATTAGTATGTGAATTATAGCCTTTTTAGTGTTCATCACGTGCAGTCCACTCAGCTGACTGTCGATTGGACTCCGGTGTGAAATGATGGAGCCATGTTTCATTGTCACATATCGACGCAAAAATTCGGGTTTATTACGATTGAACAGCTCAAACACTGCTTAGAATCATCAATTCGTTGTTGTTTTTGGTCGATTGTGAGATCTGCACGGCACCCACTTTGAACAGAGCTTTCATATATCAAATATTCCTTCACGATATGTCAAAAACGTTCCTTTGATAGCTATCTCAATCAACTTCACTTTACGGTTATCAGAAATTATTTTTGGACTTTATTGATGTTTTCGTCGGTAACAGTCTCTTTGGGGCGCCCACTGCGTGCATCGTCCTCGGTGCTCATTTTCGCCTCGTTTAAATTAAGCAAACCATTTCTCTACGGTTGATTTTCCTGGTGCAAAGTCCGAATAATGTTTATCAAGCCAAGCCTTGGCTTCAATAGTATTTTTTCAAAAAAGGCAATGCTTTAATTAACACACGAAATTCCATTTTATCCATTTTTCAAACTAACAAAAGTTGCTTCACTAAAAATGCTATAACTCACATACTAATAGTGCAACAGCTGTCAAATTTATACACGTGTCTTTTAAAGGTTTTTATTTTTAGTTGCTAACTAAAAATCATATAGATTTAATACTAGTAGCGCCATCTATGTGCCAGTCTACGAACATGTCAGCCAAACTGTTAGAGCTACTATTTTAAGCCATTTGGTATCATCAGCGCTGTCTTCAAAAGAGGTCCTTGAATGACATTTCGCCGTAAGGGGGAAAAGTTCGTTTGTAAATAAACAAATCAAATGATTGCATTTACAAATTGCTACATTTTTAATAAAAATATATTTTTTTTTTTTTTTTTTTTTTTTTTTTTTTGTTCTTTTTTGCAATAATCCTATTTATTTTTAAATTTTGTAGAAAAAAGGGTCAATTTTTAACTAAGAATGCCCATATCCTCAAATATTTATTTGTAAATATGATCATTTACCAGAAATTATTTTATGATCAATTTTTTAATTCTTTCTTTTTGCCAAAACAGTGCTACCCGCAAGAGGAATCTGTTGAACATGTTTGATACAATCTTTTAAATTAGATGCAGTTTGCAGATTAAACGCAAACACTATGGATTTCAGGTATCCCCATAATAATGATAAAATTTGGCGTTCAAGCGATAAAATTTAGTGTAAAAGCCATTTAGCAATAAAATGTTGGGATAATAGTGATAAAAAATGGCGATAAAATTTGATGTAAAAGCAATTTAGCAGATTTTCAAATAATAATGATAAAATTTGAGATAAAAGCAATATATCAGTAAAAGTTGGTATAACAGAGATTTAGCAATCAACGTTGACATAATAGCTATTTAGCAACCAATACTGTGTAATAGCGATTTTTGGCCATGGATTTTGCGTGATAGCTAATTAGCAACCAATATTGGGGTAATAGCGTTTTACCACGAAAATTATTTTCAGTAACCATTTTGTTTGCATGATCAGGGGATGCCTCCATCGGTCTCCGATGGGTGGTAGGAGGGAAATAAAATACCTCCCGTGGACCAACAGGTAGAAGTCCAACCTTCCGAGGCCCTGGTAACCTTTTTCCATGGCCCATGTATTGAAATTGGGTATGGTGCCAATCGAGGCCAACTTAAGGGAAGTCCTGTATAGTGAAGCGGCGCCGTTGCTAGCGGCCGCTATCGTGAAGACTTTTGACTTGATCTGACTTTATTAATAATATTTTTTAATCCATGGACACGATAACAACATTTTGTTTGCTTGGCGATTTGGCATTCTGGCGATAGATTTGGTATCAGGGGCACTAGATTCTAGATTTTTATCTTTTAATACGCTTTTATTAGCTTCACCTGTATGTTTGTATGTAACTGACTTTTTCCAATGGAGATCTGTTTCTCCTCATATACACTATTTAAGCTGCAAAGAAACATTTACAGGCATCTTTCAGAAAGAAAACAGTTGATTCTTTTTTAATACGCTATTATATTAGTTTCTCCTGCATGTTTGTTTGTTTGTTAAACTAAAAAGTAAAAAATAAATTAATAGTTTAAAAAACTAAAAAACACGCTTTTAGAGTTAATCAAATTAAAAAGTAAAAAAATAATTGTTAACATAAGAATAAAATGACTGACGAGAAAATGATTGCCACTGTTCTAAAAGCGTGGGGTGCTTTGTATGACATTTTAGAACTAACTCTGCATTTCGGAATGAAACTAGTGAAAAATTATAACGATTGATATCAAGCACCCCACGCTTTTAGAACAGTGACATTCATTTTGTCAGTCATTTTATTCTTATGTTAACAATTATTTTTTACTTTTTAATTTGATTAACTCTAAAAGCGTGTTTTTTTTTTTTAAACTATTAATTAATTTGCGTAATAGCGAACAATTGTGGCGTTGCAGTGATACATTTTGGTGATTTATCAATAAATTTTCGCATAATAGTGATAAAATTTTGCGTAATAGCAATTAGCAACAGATCAACGTAGAAACATAAATAACAGAAACATTCACATAAAAATTCTAATATACAATTTGAACATTTTGAAATCATCGTTCGACCAAAATTGAGTTGACAAATTATAGCAACAACCTAGAGCATACCACACATACTTGATTGGATTCAAGTCCAGAGACTTGTACTTCAATAACGTTTTCTTGTCATGCTAAAAATAGATTAGTCGAGGCCTTTTTTATTACTAAAATTGATGATTACCTATACTACAAGTATTCCATTTATTGCAAAGAACAGAGATTAACTCATCTTTAGAAAATAATAGATTTTACTTTGATGAATTTTGTCGAAAATAAAATCAATGCATAATTTCAATCAGAAAACATTCCATGAAATAATACAATTTTTTCTATAAATGTAATCCACATGTTAAATGTAACCCACACTCTTAAAGCAATTTCGAAAATCACCAAATTTGGCACACTTAAATATCAGCTATGTTTACATTTATTTATTATTACTATTTCTGCTTTTATTTGAATCGAATGTTGAATAAAATTTTTGGAGCATAAAATTTTCACTGTTGATAAAAATTAAAAAAGAAATGTTGGAAATATATTTAATACGATTTATTTAAATGACAGAAATATTTTATAAAAATTTTTAAGAGCCTAAATAAAAAAATTGACCTTTCAATTCCAAATTATTAAGCTTCTCCTGCAAAATATTATTTAAAAGTATGAAATTTGAAAATGAAAAATGTTTTTAAAAATTAACATAATTTTCTGCTTATTATCCACAGTCAAAATTTTCGTTAATAAAAATAAAATTATCTTGTATAATCTGCATAATTCACCACTTTGGCTGGCGTATTCACTTTTTTTCACAACTCGCATCAATAAGTTATATTTTGTATCTGATAAAAGAGCTGTTTTAATGCCAAAATATATTTAAAAAAATTAACATAAGATACATTAAAAATAAGTGAAGAAATATTCATGAAAAACTTATGATGAAAACAATATAATATATTTATTTATCATCTAATAAATATGAAAATGTTTATTTGTTCTCTATACAAAATCACAGTTTTCAATCTGGAGCTTTCAAATGTAGCGCTATTTGGTATGGACTACTTAAGATAGTAAGCTATTTTAAAACTTGGAAATTCTCCCAATTTCCCATCCCTTCATTCCCTCAATTGAATGAACAGGGATCGAATGAGTTTTTATCAATCTTAAGCTTTGGGTTCCAATGGTATTTTCAACTTTCTTCAACGGCCATTATAATAGGGGTTTAAAAGTTTGGTTAAATTTTAAGAGCAAAAATTCTACCTATTTGTTTTACATTGGTTACACTAAGGCTTCAATGCACACAATTGAAATATAAAAACTTAAAATATTATGTAACCACAAGTCATTGCCTGAAATTTTTGATTAAAATTCATTTATTTTTGTTTGATGTTTTAAAAGGGTTTTTCTTACAAAATATTAATAAAAACTAATCCATTTTGAACTTTCCAACAATTAAAAGACTATCTTGTTCTTTTTATCCTTATTATACCACTTCTTCTCACATGAGCAGAAAATACCTGGTTCATTCAGCCAATATTTCACAAAATACAAACAAGTAAGCATCCTAAAAAGTATCTTTAGTAACTAGTTATTTAATTCTTGGTCAATTTTTTTTTTTTACCTTTATATACACTGGCATAAAACATGAGTTCCACTTCTTATAGAAAAAATATGCTACTTTCTATCATTCATACTTCCTTTAAGATCTGACTTAATTTTTAAAGGAAACGTAACGAAAAACAACGTAATGTTTAAATTTCTCACACTGAAGCTCGATTTAATATTTTTAGATAAATGCACATTTCAGACACTGTTTCTTCAAAGAATTGTTTTTTACCAGTACTTTGGAGGGAGGGTTCAGTATGCGATACAATAACAAATTAAACACAGCGGCCTACAATACCCACTGATAAAATCAAAGCTTTTAAACATATAATCTGCTGAGTATAGGCATGAGATTATGTAAATCATAAAAATAGTATTAATTCATTTGTTTTATTATTTACTAATATTTCTTTTACATATTTGAAAAAATCCCTTTTTTTCTTTCATACATAAAAACAAAGAAAATAACCATTGTATTAATTTTTATTGCACGCTTTTAAAAAAGGCAAAAGTTTTTACTAAAAACTTTCTTCAGAATTGTGATCAATAACAATACAAAATTTAATGTATTAAAAATACTTAAAAACAAAACAAAATATTCCTTTTTTGACACAATGCAAGAAAGATGTGCGTTACAAAAACTTTTTGCTAAATTTGAATTAATTTTTTTTTTTTTAAGTTTATTGTATGAATATAAATCATGTGATAAAATTTTTGTTTTATTTTAATATTCCTTTTTAATATCATGATTCAAAATTATGCTTGTTAAATTTCATAAAATAATTTGATAAATAATCTTTCAAATAATTTGATGTAATCTTTCAAAGATAATATATATATACTTTTAATACATAAGGGAAAATAATTTTTCTTTACCAAAACACCATGCTTTAAATAAAAGAATGCATATATTTTTAAAATTTAATACATACATGGCAACAAAAACATATTCCATATTAAAATTCACAATCTTCTAAAATATAACACACAGAAAATATTTTACACATATTGTGATCTATTTCTTATTTTTATTATTAATTAAGGTTCACTTAAATAACCATTAAAAGTTTCAAAACATTTTGACATTTTATGCCACTATCCTGTGAATTGGCAATAATGTTGCTAGTAGGGAGAGGAATGTCCAGTAAGTGCACAAAAGTAAACAGATGAATGCCCATTGGATAAATGCATCAAAAAAGGAACGGCATATTCTGCTAAAAGATTTTGACAAGTGAAAATGCAGCATAATGACACATATTTGTCACTGCACCAAGAATATGAGTGGAGTAAAAAATTTGGTTGAAGTCTAGGATCCTGTACCCCACAGAATTCGCCAATGTTGCAACCCAGAGTATAACACCAATTCTTTTAGGGTTTCAGTAATTAAATTAGGTTATAGTAGTTAAACAGCATAGAAAACAATAAAGACAGATACATATAAATTGTAACTGCAGCGGCCATTTAGTTTGTTTACTTGGCAATCAATCTGGTAGAGGAGGAATAGGATTTTCGACTTTTACCAAAAATTAATAAAAGATCCAACATTTGTGAAAATCACTTTTCATCCTTGTAAAAAACATTGAGTTGTGATGCTAAGTATGGCTATTGAAGCCTTAGAAATAAAAAAGAAAGTCACCGAATAACCATGGATAAAATAGACACAAATAGGGATTTCCGATGAAGCAAGTATGAAAAAAGATACATGAATGGTGCATGATTGATTGTACCAATGGAATTTTTATATAAAAGAAATTGAGTATCTTGTAAGCATTATAGAACTTGTTTTCAGCATAAGGGAGATAACAAGTGAATCATTTTTCCAAAAATGATGCACTTGTTTTTTTCATTTGCTGAATAAATTGTTTCTAGAAACTTTTTTTAATTTTTCATTTGACTGACCCTCTTATTTTTTTTTTCTATAGTCTATGGAAGAGATATGTCACTTTTCATCTAAAAATTTTGAATTTCCTGGTGCAGATTATAGGCTACTATGTGCAATAAATGGATTTTTATCCTATTGACATTTGAAATATTTCATTCCAGAATAAGAAAGAAAAAAATTTGAGTCTAAATAATGAATTTGAGAATCAAAATAAACATATTATTTAACATTAATAAAAATAATGGAGAGAAAAGAATTTCTTCCTCTTAATACAATATATTACAACTTTAGATGGCATAAAACAAAGTTTAAATACATTATGTAAAATGAATGTATACACATAAAGCATGTAACTTACAAAGTACTTTCATTTTTTTTTTTTAAGTGCAATAAAAATAAATATAACATTCGTTTTCAGAATTCCACAATCCAGCTACTTATCACTGAAAGATCTAAATATAGAGAATAATATAACTCCCAAAAAAAGCTCTTGAATAGAATAAGTATATGAGATTTTTTTAAAGAGTTGAACAATAAAATATCCTATTTAAATTATACTTATTAAAAATAAGTTAAATACAGAAAACAGTAAATTTAAATATAATATATTTCATATAAATCATTTTATCAAATGATTCATATTTTTTTCATTTTAAAAAAATTAATTCTTAACCTAAAACTTTCTAAAGCAATCTTACCACTATGGATGTATGGCCATATTAATTTGGCTTCAATCATTTGCAGTGAAGCATATTCAAAAATAATCTCTCAATAAATACTTATTTTGATAATTCAATTGAAACAACCGGTTCTGTTGTCTAGATTATTAATACAACAGAAAAAGGCTACAATATAAAAGAAACTCCTATAAAAGATCATTCTGATAAAATATCAATTACAGAATCGAATACTGAAATAATGTTATTAAACTTAAGAAATAAATTTAATTTCATTGATCTTTAATAAAATTTGAAGCCTTTTTTTTTTAATAATAAGAAATTGATCAGTCTCAAATTATAATTAAAAGGCAAAAATAAGTTTTTAAGATACAATACAACTTAAATATTTTTAGTTCAATTTTTTTTTTTTCATTAATGGGATATTAATAAAAAAAAGAAAAGAATTAATCTTAAAAAATTAATGCTGATATGTAATTCATTAACAAATCACATAATTATATATATTAAAACAAAAACTTATAGGAAAATCTTTGAATAATAATCTTCTTTTTTTTTCCCACATATACAAAATGTATCATTCTGAATAATAAATTTGACAAAAACAATACATTTTTCAGATCTTATTGTCCTCTGAATTATAGAATGAAAATCTGACAGCTAAAATATTAATTAATTTCTGGATATTAAATGATAACATGAAGAAACAATAAAGTTCTTGAATAATAAAGGAAAAAAGACAAATGGTTAAATAAAAAATGAAACAAATATATAAAAATATTTATAAGCAAAAAAAAAAGAAGAAAATTTTAAAAGTTCAAATAAATTTAATAATTTTTAATAATTATTATGTATATTACATACATCGTCAAACAGAATATAAATACTCATTGTAAGGTATATTTTATTATATTTTTGCAATTATTACTATAACATTTATGAAATTAATGTATCTATTATAATAGATATTTACTAGTTAAAAATTGAGTATTCATTACAATCATGTATGATGAAACCAGCCCAAAAACAATTAAAAAAAAGCATTAAGCTATTACTCAAGAAAATTATCACAAAAATCATTAATAAAAATAAGTTATTATAAATATCCAAACCAAATTTACACATGTAAATTATGCATTTATAAATATTACATAAATATTTTACCGAGATTATATAAGTAGTACATACATAAAAAAATATATTGAAAAAATAAATAAGCCTCGCATGCTGTAATGTACTAGGTTCAAACAATCAATATATTGCATATTTCCGAATATAAGCCTATGCATGTATAAACAGAAAATGTAGGGTTTTTTTTAATTTGCCCAATGTGTGCAAACTTTTTATAAGCTTAAATTTAAAAAAAATAACAATAATAAAAAAGTCCTGAAATGTTTAATCATGTCACAATGAGGCAAAAATGTCCCCAAGCAAGTTATTTAACTTTGGTAGTTTTATAATTCTGGTAATTTAAAAAAAAAGTAAAAAGTTAGTAACGGTTGCACAATAGGTAAAAGACACACGGTTATAGATTCCATTTGAATAGGTAGTTCAAGCTTTTTAAAAGTACTCCATCAGTAACTGTATGGATAGCAGTGAAAACAATTTTGTATATGAAGAGGCCATAAATTCTATTAAAGGAAAGAATTGAAAAGTGATGATGATATCCATCCAGATATCCCAATGATTTGACGAGAAATTCAGATACATGGATTCTGACACAGAATATGAAGGATTTATATGATTTTTTTTTCCCTTTTACCATAAAGGTTGAATGAAAACCCAAAAGTATGTCAAAAAATTAAAGTAATTTTCTCTTTCCATTGCTATTTTTATTTCTGGGGTACTTTTGATACTTCTCCGTTAGTCAGGCTGATTTTGCCGACATCAGATTTTTAGTTTCGATGAAGATGCAATAAACAAGAAATATAAACAATTTTAGAAAATAAAACACGCCCTTTTCATAAACTGAAGAAATAAAACATGCTATATTTATTTGGTGATAACGCTTGAGCCTGATTAACTGAAAAGTATCTATATTTTTTGACAGATTAACAGATCCACATATAAGTTGACCCCAGAAATAAAGCTTTAGAAAAAGTTTTAAAAATTCTTGACTTATACACAGAAATATACAATATTTATTATTCATATAAGCATAAAAGAATTTATTATGACAAAAAAAATTTTTTTAATCATTTTATTTTATTTATATAAAAATACATTTTAGTAATATCCTTCTAATCACTCTAATTTTCAAATAGCAGTTTCATCAGTAATCAATTTCATATCAAATTTGAACATTTTAATTTAAGGTTGTTTAAAAATATTTATCAATAAAAAAACAAGCTTTTAAGCAAAGAAAATTGCATTAAATTCTCTTTTTTTTTTTTTTTTTTACCGCAATTAATGTAAGAAAGATTTGCCTTGATATCTAACTGTAAATAATAATTTTTATTTCAAACAGTATAATTACACAATAGATCATTAAGCATGTACATTTAGTTCAGCAATCTTCAAAATTTATGCATGATAATCTCAGTCGCATGAAATTTTTAAATAAGCACTTTTTTTTTTATAAGAGTATCTTAAGTAGAATATTAAAGGCAATGTTAAGTAACTAAAAGCACATATTCGCACAACACTATAAAGAATTTTTTAACACAACCGATATTTCAATTTAAATCATTGGTTAAAATATTAAAAATAATATTTCTAATATTGATTACTAAATATGCACCTCATTATGAGCATAAAACATTTTTAAGAAATAAATACTCAACAAAAAATTAATATCATTCTTTTTTGTTTACATATTTTCAAATCTTTTACTTAGCTTTAAAAAAATGATTACTAATTTCTGCTTTTAAGAAGAAACACTTAAGCCATTATTTTTGTTTAAAATCAGATTTAATTTTTTCATAAGGACTTCTGTTAACTTGTACATATTTACAAAATTCTTGAGATGAAATTGGAACAAATAAATAAACCTTCGATTTCAAAAGCTAAAATAACTATTCTTCTTTCTTTGGCTGATACAAATATAGGCACATAGGAGGCAGTTATAAAACTCTGAAACAATTTTTTAAATAAGATTATAAACAGATTATACATAAATAAAAAATATAATTATTATTATTCTAAATTTTTACAATAATTTGTAACTATGCCTATAAAATCACATTTTCATGAAAATTATTTCATGCAAAATATTACAGCAATGCATTTTATAAAATTTCAAATACATTTATTCTGTAGAGGGGCATTAAATTGACTAATTCTATCATGAAATTATTTTAATGCACGATTATTCATTTATAAACGAAAAAAATAGTAAATCAGATTTTATTTTTCTTAAAAATTATGAATTTGTAAAGTGCAATCTTTTATATATCAGTAGAGGAATAAATATTATGAAATAACTAACAAAAAAATTAAATGACTTAATATATAATATTAACTTACAATTATCTCCTAACCCTTTTTAACCACAGGTATGAGCTTTGAGCTGGCAGATTCTTTATGAACAAAAGTTATGTACGAATAAACCAAACTACCAGCCATACTAAAAGAAGGAGAGAAAAGAGACTATAAAACTTTATAAGAAAGTTTACAATAAGTAAAATTTTATCCATAAAAGAAAACAGTAATTTAATAATTTTTAGAAAAAAGGCATACACTTGCAACATGCATATTTACAATTTAAATTTTTTTACTTAATTAAATTATTATTCATTACTTTATTAATTGGAACACTTTTCCATAACTTAACAAAAAGCTTGAGAATGTTCAATTTTTGGCAATTAAACAGAGGGCAGGAATTGGGAATATATGATCTTAAAAGCTATCAAGATATCCATCTTTTATGATTATGAAAAAATAAAGATGTTTTCTTGCAACTTCTAGTTCTTTTTTAATTGAGTCTTCTGGCATAGGCATCTTAATTGAAAATGTTCATTTTTAGCAGAATAATACCATCAACAATCTTTTAAACATTGATGTCCTATAAATTTTTGCTGCATTTGATTTTATTATATCATCAGTGTGAAGTGGCATTCTGCAAAAGTGCATTAGTGAATTAAAGCCTTTCTCATAATATCCAATCGCACACAAGACCTTCCATTTTCAACACCATTTCTAGCAATCTTGTGTGAAAGTTCTTGCTTCTGACCAGCTTGCCTACCTTTTCTGGATTTTCTCACTATCATTCATCTCTATGTCAAACTGTCAAATGAAACTAAAATTACTGATCGTCCTTGTAATCTTTTTATCCTCAAGTGCCCAGATGACAATCACAGGGATTCTATCCATTGGCACTCTGATAGCATACTGGGCCCATTTTCATTCTTTTTTATTATTATTTTAATATGTATTTTAAAGGTATTTACCTTGCATGTAATTTACAACTTTGAACTTATTTGACCAAATTATTTGCATTACTCTTTTAAGAAATTGACTTTGCAACACATATAGCTTATAAATTTCATGTTTCAGAACTAAAAAATAAAACATTTTTAACCAGTAAATTAAAAAGTTTAAATTTGTTCGTTTACTGAGCCTATCTGATTTTCAGATGTTGCTGAGTTACGTAAAATGTGCTTCAACAGTTCTGATTTTAATTTCTTTATTAATTCTATCCTTTTCATTAACAAAGACATAAGTAAAAAAAAAACTAAAACTACTTAATTGTTTGATTTGCTATTCTGATTTTCTTTCAAGTTTTCTCATTTATCCTCAGAACTTTTTCTCTTTCTATTATATTGTCGAATATAGATCAAAGATATTGTTTTTTGTTTGAGTTATCAAATTTTGAGGACAAAAGAACAATGTTATCAACAAAATATAAATCACCCAAGTATTGAGGTAAATTTCCATCTAATATTTTTTGGTACTTACGTATTAACGCTACCTTGGCTACAGATTTGGCAGTTTTAAGTGTCGCCAATCTAACAGCTACAGATTTGGCGGTTTTAAGTGGCGCCAATCTAACAGCTACAGATTTGCTGATTTTTGACGCCATTTGTTAGTGCTACGAAAATGCGTGTTTGGGATTTGCCAGAAACAGAACAAGATGCAATTTTATTTTTCAGAGCGAAATATTTTACCAAAAACGAAAATGTCCCAATTCCCATGACATGAAACTTTATTTTGGTAAACGTAAGTTTTGGAAATGCAATTTCAGCCAGTGTACTTATCATGTGGGACTTAAAAAAGACAACTGGTTTTGAGGGAAGCAGAATTCCATTTAAAACCGCCAAATCTGTAGCTGCAGTTGTTGTTCAAAAGATAACTGTGTGTGCGTGCGAACAACAAGATTGCTCTTTATTGGCGCAACTGTAGCCAAGGTAGCGTTAATACGTAAAGTACCATTTTCTTTAATAGCACTTCCCATGATTCAATCAATCATAATTATGAGCAGTAAACTCTTTGTCCTAACATCCTTATTTAATGACTCAATCAAATTTGTTAAATCTTTGTCAATCTCCATAAAATATTTGTTGTCTCAGTAAAATTCTCTTATGATGTAGTAGTAATTCCGCATCATAAGTAGTAGTAGTAGTAGTATCATAAGTAGTAATTCTCTTATTATGTAGTAGTGTGTGGTTCTTTTGAGTAGAATTTTATACATCAAGTATTTTCAAACCATTTCTAGATTTATGGAATCAAAGAGAATTAAGGTCTTAACTAGGGCACAATACTTGAAAGGCAGTATAAAATAGAAAAAAGAATCAAAGTCCCCTTGCCTCACCATCCATTAAATGTTATTGTCATAGTGATAGTAAGTACACTTATAATCAGGACTTGTCCTTTAATCCCTATACACTAAATTAATAGTAAATGTGGGAAAGGAAATGATGCATCAATTGAATCCTAAGCAACTTAAGTCCAGAAGGATCAATAATTGCAAGTTGATTGATGAACCTGAAACCTATTGTATTTTCCTATCTAACATAAGCACAAAACTGAGAGATAAATTTCACAATAATAATGTACCCAATACATAAAGAAAAATAAAGTAGCTGGCCCTTTTCCCAAAACATGAGGCAAACATATGGATCAGAAAACTAACATCTTTAATAGAAATGCAGTTAATAAAAAAAAATGTAAAAATATAAAATGATTATTTTTTCAACTGAAAAAAAGCTAGAAATACTGGCATTGGAAACAAAAATGTAATAATTATGAAACAAAGCAAGAGAACTATAAATAATTTGGTATTTTGCATATCAACCTCAAATAAAGTGAAAAAAAAATGGTACAATAATATGATTAAGAACAAAAATGCAAATATTAAAATAACTTTTATGGTGATAATTGAAAATCTGAAAAAGTGGATGTGTCACTAAATGATTGCAAACATAAAAATAATAGTGAATTATCTTTTAAATAATCATATTTTTACATGCCTCTTTTAAAAATGTATTTACACTGTAATGCATGTGAATAATATTTATTATTGTAGTTTTTGTTTCTCTTGATGTTCAATGTTCACTATTTAAATATCTTAAAATAATATGCCTGATATACCAAGATAAAATTTTCACCCCTTTTATTTATCTTTTACAATAAGAGAGTACAATAAATAATAATGATTAAAAAAAAATTTTATTTAAGATTTTCATTATGGTTGAGATTTTTATTAAAGATTTTTTATTTCATCTTTATATGTATGGTATCAAAGTACTAATCAGCAGCAAAATACAAAATATGGTCCTATCTAACATAAGCACAAAACTGATGCAATATTTAATTATTCCAATAATAATGATAAATTTAATACAATGATAACTTTTATTAAGTTAAGATTTATGCAATTCTAAAATGTATATTTAAAATAAATTACCTGATATTCAAACCAATAAAGTTTGTCCAACTGAAAATATAATCCCACCCAAATACATTCCAATATAAGTGACCAAAATATTCTGAAAAATAAAAATAATGGATTTTTAAACAATTATTATCTTAATAGTATAAATATAAAATGGCAAAATAAAAATAAGTTATTTTGTACTTCAAATCACAATAGGATTCCTTCAAATAAAATAAATGTTTTTTAATTTTCAAATAAATAAAATTATAGTATTCTTCTATAATTTTTAACTTGTTTATGTCCATTACTTGATATAAAAATGTTAAGGAATGAATCATAATTAATGGCTGTGAGAATTTGCAGAGCATATTTTCAACATTGTAAAGAATTAGTTTTAAAACATGCTTACTTTGATAACTCCAACTATAGTAGTAGTTAAAGCAGAATTATAAGCTGTACATAAAACTGTTGAATACATGAGCACAAATCCCATAAAACATGAAAGAAGGAATGATGTTAGGAATGTAATATCAAGCCATCTATGAAAGGCTACTGTCTAAAGAAACATGAAAAAAAAATTAATACAAGTGTAAACATTAAAATAAAAAAAAATTTTATAAACATTATTTTAATTAATTATGGATATCTTATATAAATTCATTCATGTGTAAGTCTTTGAACAGGTACAGGTATGTATGTCTTTGTAATGTAAGTATGTGTGCATATATGTTTGTGCATATATGTTTGCACGTACATATGTTTGCAGTATATATGGACATATTATGTACAAGTATACATGGACATATTATGTACATGTATATGTATATATACACATGTATCAATGTATGTATGTATATGCATGTGCATTTATATGTATATCTGTGCATAATTATATGTTTAGTGTGTGCACATACACATTTACACATGCATACACAAACCTACAAATGCACATATTTATGCACATTTATATAGACATATGCATATTATTATACATAAACACTCATGCATATAACGTACATGCACACACATACATATGAAATAAACACACACACATATATATTTAAACATATGTACAGACTTACACATACATGCATACACTTTTACCCACATGCATACAGGCACAATAATGCATACGTATACATTTACATAAATGCACAGAGACATAAACATACATGAACACTACATTTGTGCACCGATATACATAACACAAACATACAATCACACGCAAAAACCTACATGAATACATGTCCAAATACAATCTCATGCACAAACTTTCATATGTGTTCAAGCACAAACATGCATGCATGCACATGTACATATATGCACACATATAAAACATAATAAGCATATACATAAATGCATGCACTTCTACACACAGGCACATACAGTTACATATATACACACACATGAACACAGATACATGCATACATATACCATCACACTCATACATACATGCATTCACACACAAATGAATATATTTACATATTTATGTAAACATACATAAGCATACACACATATATATGCAAGCACATGCATATATACATATTAATATTGATATGCATATATCCTCACACAGGTATATACACACATACATATTTATGACCGCAGATAACATAGAATGGTAAACATCAGGATCCGTTGTGAAAACGAATGAATCAATTACTTGTTAGGGGTACTAGTCATATATACAAGGTGTAAATTTGCTTTGAAAGAAAAATTATAATAGTTAGTATGGAATTTTTTCAATATCATATAATCTCATATGTTCTAATATGATTAAAATTCTTTTTAATTCTATATTTTAATTTTGCACTTAAAATCCCTTCTATATGATGTTTTTCTTCTAATGATGCTGCAGTTTTTAAACTGGCCAACTAGTCACTAATTTTCCACACAGTCGATGGTCGACTATGCACTATACAAATTCATTTGCATACATAGATAAAAAAAACATGCACTTGTAGCTGTGGTTGCATAGATTATCATGCTCACAGACAAAAAAATACAGTTTGATGTATGAAAATCCTCATGCATATTTAAGCATATGTCTTTCTTTACCAATACTAGTATATCACTACTCATATACATATTTAAACATAAAGTTGCATGTGCATCTTTATACACATACATATGTATAAATATAATCTAATTTTGAAAGGAATTTTAAATGCAAAAAGGTAAATGTGAAATGCAAAATGAGAATTTGGATTAACAAACTTCTATAAAGTATAGTCGGTTTTAAAAAATTCAAAATTTTAACATTACTAATGTAACAAAAGGTAAGAATTTTTAATACAGTAATAAAATATTATATAATACTAGTATTATAGAAAATCAAGAATTTTTAACAGTGTTCAGAGTATTTAAACAAAAATTTCGTTAATTTAGTTTTAATACCTTCTCTATCTCTCCAGAATACCACCACAACAGTGTTAAGGGTAATATCATGAACAAGGCATTATAAAAAAGCAGTCCATATTTTCCCAGATCCTGTAAAATATAAGACAAATACATTCTCTTTAACATAACAATAAATTGTATAAAAATATATATCTAGTTTTAATATAAAATTTTAATAAAAAATCTTCAATACAATGTACAGCATATAATTCAAGCCAAATAAAAATAATAATAAGTTCAGTACAAAGCTTTATTAATAGCTTTCTATAAATACAATTATTCTCCTATTTTTGAATAAATTTCAGGACATAAATACTTACTCTAGCATCTAGTTTCTTTTTAACATAAATATTATTTGCTGCAGTAAAGAAATCATTACATAAGACAAACATATATCCTCTGGCTTCAAATGAAAGATCATCTCTGGAAAAGAATGCAAATGTTAATTAAAAACTAAAAATAATTTAATATTATGAACACAGATTTTTATTGGTAAATTTAATATAATACATTTTAAACTAGATTTTTTTTTTTTTTTTGTGTAATTTTCAATACATAACAGTCACCATTATTTAATTGTATTAAATGTTCTATTTATTATAATTGAAAGAGAATTACTTCTAATTTTAAAAACTTTTAAATGCCTTCATACTAAAGAATATAAATAACATAAGCTGAATTTTTTAATGTTCAATATAATGTATTAAGAATATTAATATAATAAATCTACAGTGTCTTTGATATGAATTATTTTCATTATAATTTCAAGAAAAAAAAAATAAATTTCAAAACATTATAACATGAAAGAAACGTCACACAATATGGTTTAAATATGGCCACACAAAATTTTTTTAATTTAAAAAACATTAATTTAAATAAATTTTACAAAGTTTTCATATCCATAGATTCATATATTCCATAGATTTATCCATAGACATATATATCTATGGATATTCAGAAAATCCATAGATTTATATTCATAGATTCATATAAAATTGGCTGCTGTACATTCATTTTTCGACTGTAATTAAGAAATATTTTTGCAAAACAGTGTGCCAAGTTAAATAAAATTGTCAGCTTATAATAGTGAGTTATTTTTATCTGATGTTTATTTTATACATTTAGAATTTTTCCATGACTAGATCAGGAAGGCAAATTATTTAAAATTGAAGTTACAAAAAGGTATATTATAGAAAACTTAATAAAACAATTAGTTTAAATGATTGAAATGGGCTTTTTGTCATAAAAACTTCATAGCATAGTAGAATAATTAGGAAGTTAAAATTAGGGAAGCCAACAAAAGCTATCTAATAAAATTAAGCAAATCGTCATTCAAAAAAAAATGAATATTCAAGATTATCAACTATAAAATAAAGAGCAGAATATCAAGAAAGTTATGGAATCTGTATCCAGATAAAAAACAATGAAAATAATTGTTCAATCAGTCATATTTTGTGTGTCAGATTGTCTGTGGCCTAGTGGCAAAAGAAGAAATTCATCATAAGGATAAAGAATTGAAAAATTCGAATTTCATCTGCAGAAATATGAATAAAATATTTTTACAGTTCACATTAAAAAGCAAATGTAATGATTTTGAAGATTAGTAGTTACGTAATGGTATGGGTGAAAAAAGAATTTTAAAAAGAGATTTTTATTCCATTTGACTAACATGATGAACTTGTGGAGATGGGTGTCATGTCCTAGAACAAGTTAAGTTAAAATTCATTGAGGGAGATGGATCAGTAAAAGTATATTTACAACTGAAATAAAATTTTAAATTATCTATTGAAAATTTTGGTGAGAAAATGAAGTGAGGCTTTATGCTTTATCTGCATACAAATCTTAAACATACTATTTTTAAAAAGTTCAATTGTGTTGTTTTAATATCATAAGGAAGTCTTTAAAATCCATACATTGTATATGTGTAGCACAAAATTCCTACATATATGGTACATTCTATTATATACATTGTACAAAAAGAAGATTCGTTTTTAAGAAAAATATTTTTTTAATAACTCAATTAAATAAAAATTTACTATATAAATAAGCAAAGTAGGTCATTTCAAGCAAAAAAATATATTCTTTTTAATCACAGAAAAAAAAATTATGCACAGGGTTCTGTGTTGAAAGAAAATGCAATAAAATTTGCTGGTATGCATAAATTAGTTTATAATCTTACACAGACCCGGACTAAAATAATATTTTAAAATATATAATGCCTAAATAAAGTATTCTTCTCATTATAATACAATTATAAAAAAATCTAAATAATTAAAAATTTTTAAAGATTTAGTATGAAAGAACATTAACTTACTTCACTAAATACAATATGCTTTATAGTATTTAATATTAGTATTAGTATTTAATTTTGTATTTAACATTTTTTTAAGACAGTGTGTTAGATGTGTTGTTTAATGGCTCAAGAGCTAATTTTTGGCCAAGCAGAGCCAAACAATTTGATAATCATCAAACCTTTCTTTAAAAAATGTGGATTAATCCTCAGAGATAAAATAAACTTTAACTTTAAGAAATACAGAAGTTTAAAACTACTCATAAGAACTCTATAATGCTTTTAAAATATTTTTCTAAAGATAGGGAAATTTTCAGCAAATAAAATCTCATCAATTTTATTAAAACTTTGACTTTCTAAAAAATTTTCGAATGATTTGATGATTTCAAAAATTTGTAATTTCAATTCCAAAACAAGTTTTATAAGGAATATACTTCTAGGAAATTCACTCTTCACTGTCATTCAAAACATTCAAAACTGACACTCTTTCAGAAACTATTTGATGGGTTTTTTTTTCAGTAAAAGTATCTTATTTGTGTTTTACTTTGTTTAATGGATTTAGTGACATGGAGATGCATAGTACTGGATTTAGACCATCTAGATGTGAAATCTACCGATTTCTTCTTAATACATTTAGAAAACAAGGCTTAAAATTAAACAGAGGTGATCAAACTAAACCTATGATATCCAGGTCAATTATCACCTTAAACAGTTGTTTACTTCAGTGCCAGAAATACAGCTTTTGATTTGCCAATATCACCATAGAAAGGTGCGGCTTTAAGTGTTACAATCTTTTGACCTTCAAGGTATGATATGTTTTCAGTGCTTTTAATTTCTTAGATATTCTTTTCAAGCTACCATTTATAACAAAATTTTGGAATTAGATGAATGTGGTTGTTGGCAATTAGCACATTTAGAAGAATTGATAACATTATATGAATAGTCAGCAATTAAAATAATTTTCCCACAACACATTTTGAGAATATTTATACTTTTGAAAATTGCAGTACCTTAATGGATTCTGACTGACTATGATGAATAATTTCTGAGTCAGGTCTTATATGGCAATTAACAAATCTAGATTTGAGTCTTCAGGAGAACTGGACCATAAAATATCAAACGAACGTTTTATTGATACTGTTTTAGATTCACTTTGGATATTCACTCTTCTAACAGAAGAAACATCTTTATCATGCGATTCCTTTTTTTTTTTTTTTTTTTTTTTCACATAATTTTTGTTTTGATTTAGTACAAAGATTAATTATGATTCAGATATTATTCAATGACAGAAATTTAAAGATTCAAGCAGCTGAACATTCACAGAACAATCCACCAACTTTCTTACTTGTAAAAGTACTTTTGTATGTGTATGTTATCAAGAGATCGCTGGATCTCAGTTTCTTTTATGATCTTTAAGTTGCCAATTCAGGCATGTAAACCTTTTTGCACTTTAAAGGGTGATTGATACCTTAGTAATAAATACTTTTAAGGGGGAGGAATTATTTTTATTAGAGGAAACCATTAAAAATTTTACAAATGAAAACAACCAATCATATTACACTCCATTCAGATGTTTTAAGCTATTATTGTAACATGCAAACTCTATAAAAATGGCGGATTGCAATATATTACGGCTATCATCTGAACACAATTTTTTAGAAAGAAGAGAATATATGAACACTGAAAAAATGTTCAACTTCAATACCCCACTATCCATCACTGAGTCAACAATGTAAAGTCAATGGAGAAGAGTGGTAAAGGAGCATCAAAACTTGAAGGCTTTTTTAACCTAACAAAATAAAGCAGATTACTGCAATATTTTAATACTTAGTCAGAATCATTCCCTTAGATATCTTCCCCTCGGCAAAATGCTGAGAAAGCGAACAATCACTTGAATCTATAAGCTTCAGCCCCAAAAGGTTAATAGCTACCAGCTGAGTTATACACCCAGAAATAGAGATGTACTTCTTAGATAGCAAAAGTGACACCAAAGAGATGTGTTTAACAAGACAAAAGTGTTCTCAGTTCAATCAGTCACACAGCAAACAAATACATGTGGCAGAATACTGATATTGTTAATAAATCAGATTATATCTTTATAACAAAGCAAATAATATGAAACAAATATTGGCATTGGAAATAAAGTCATGCCAAAATTCAGAAAAGCAAACAATCAAAATGGCTGCATGGTGATGCGACTAAAATGGGTACTCAGCGGCACCTGGGATTATATCAAGGGATTGGCCTCAAAGTTGGGAGTTGGGTGTAGGGCTAACAACCCTACTCTGTAAAAAAACTCATGTTAAGAAATCTCAGCCATAAAAAAAAAAAAGCACATGGATTTCCTCCAGACGACTTGGAACAAAAAAGGAACTGTATATTGAGATATGAATGTACATACTCTCTTTGAGAATGGAGGAGTGAAAAATCTAACAGATGAAGTGGATAGATATAGAATCAATATATTAGTGGTACAGAAGATAAGATGGTTGGAAAGAGAAAACAGGTCAAGAGAAAGTGCAGCATATATTTCAACTGCCAAGATAAGCATCATTTTGGAGCCAGGTTCATAATAAATAAGAAAATTAGAAATAAAGTTACAGATTTTAAACCTGTCAATGTAACAATTTGTAAAATATGAGTTAAGATCAATTCTTAAAATACGAGCATTATTTGTGTGCATGTACCTACAGAGGTTAAAAAGGATAAAAAAAAAAAAATAGTTGCTTTACGTTAAGGTGAAAAAAACTTACAGGAAATGTCCACCTAATGATATAAGACTGGTGATTGGAGATTTGAATGCAAAAGATATAGTAGGTAGAAGAGAAGATAGTGTTCAGAACTATATTGGAAAACAAAGCCTGTATAAAGAGTTTAATGACAATGGAATTAGACTATTGAATTTTTCAGTTGGAGTAGAAATGGTCATAGGGAGCACAAGATTTGCACATAGAGATATACACAAAAGTACATGGCACTCTCAGATGGTAATACACTGTATCAAATTGAACATTTATTGATAGACATGAGATACAGAGACAGCTTATTTGATGTTAGAAGCTATTGAGGGACAAACATAGATTGACCATCAATTGGTAATCTCGAAAGTGAGAGGTACAGAGAGAGAGAGAGAAGTTTTTAATAAAAACAAACATGAAAAAGTTTGTTTGAAACAAGTTTGATAAAATACCAAAAGGAAGTGAGCCTAGACACTGATCCCCTGAAATCACCCAAAAGTGATGACATAACCCTAGTCATATACTTTAGGAATAAAATAAAAATAAAAACTTTTAATGATGAAACTGAGAATAATGATGTGCATAGTTGGAAGACACTTAAGCCCATAATAATAGAAGCCTGGAAATACTGCCAGTCCTTGAAAAAAAAAAGAAATCAAAGGGTTTGTACAATGATGAATATGAAATAAAAAGTGAAAAAAAAAACTGTGCTTGCAGATTGATGATACAAAAACATTATGCAAGAAACACAGAAGAAGAATACAAAGAAATTTGTAAGAAAAATGATTATTCAAACTAAAGAAGAGAATTTATTGAGAGGAGATATATAGGGAGATAGAACATCTCAAAATGCAAAAAGAGACAAATTTCACAATGTAGTAAATAACTCAAAAGAATTCTGTACTAAGGCAAGCATATCACGATAAAAAATGATGAACTTATCAATGATAAAAGTGAAATACTCAGGAGATGGAGAGAACATTTGAAGACTGTTCTGGATGGAAAACATGTTTTGGATAGTACAGGGAATGTATCAAGTGTCATATATTAGAAACTACAAAATAAAGACATAAAGTCATCATCTGTGGCTGAAATGGAAACATTAATGAATAAATTAAATAATAACAGTTCAGCAGGCAGACTGGATGATATCAAGGTCAAGCTCCTGAATATAAAGGAGCCTAAATTTATTCAAGAAATCCCTACTGTTATCTCCAATATTTGGAATTGGGGAAAAAAGAAGACAAGTTAGAATGCAATAACTAAAGAGAAATTACTCTGTTTGAACAGAATATAAGATATTTTCAAGCATCTTAGCAAAATGGCTACGAAATTCTACAAGTAAAATTATTGGAAAATATCAAAGTGGATTCCAAAAGGGTAAATCTACTATTGACTAAATACATAGCATTAAACTACTTAAAAAGACAAAAGAATGTATTATAGATAAATACCACCTTTTCATTGCTTTTAGGAAACCTATGATAGCATCGACAGGGAGAAATTGTTTGCAGCAATGCTGGAAATGAAAATAGAAACCAAAGAGTTGGTGAATCTGATACAGATGATCCATAGTAGATTAAAATGCAAAAGTACAGTTGGGAACAGAAATATCAGATATATTTTATATAGAAAGAGGACTAAAACGACAGGGAAAAATTGTTTGCAGCAATGCTGGAAATGAAAATAGAAACCAAAGAAATTGGTGAATCTGATAAAGATGATCCATAGTAGATTAAAATGCAAAGTAAAGTTGGAAACAGGAATATCAGATGTATTTTATATAGCAAGAGGACTAAAAACAAGGTGATTCTCTTTCTCGCCAGTTGTTTAATATTGCTTTTGAAAAGGCAATAAGAGATTCAGACATACAAACACAACAATTTTCACAGGTTTGGTTTGATTTTGTTTGTCATTCTACAGTCATTTTGTGCACACTTTAAGATAATTAAACTGGAACCTACAGTTTAACAGGGATACTGAACCAATAAGGAACATCCATGCTACTGCCAGGATTCGAACCTGAAGCCTGTGGTATCAAAGGACAGAGCACCAATTTCCACAGCCTTAACAGATGACATTGACATGATGGAAAGAACTAATGTGACAATAATTGAAGCATTTTGCGCATTCAAGTCAGCAGCAAAAAACATTGGTCTGATTGTAAATGAAGAATTGAAAATTAAAAACAAAGGCCCAAATCAGCAACAGCTGAAAATAAATGATTATGTCTTTGAGGAAGTTGAACAATTTAAATATTTCAGTAAAATTATAAATAACAATAATGATACAACTATTGAAATTAAATCAATAAGGATAAAAGATGTTATTACAGATTATAAAACCAGTTTAAATCGAAATACCAAAGCAATAAAATAAGCCTACAACAGTACAAGATATTAGTTACCCTAGTAGTTTTATATGAAAGTGAATGCTGGATTATAAATCAGATGAGGATAAATTAATGACATTTGTACAAGAAATCTTGAAAATAAATTTTACAGTAGTAAAGAAAAATGGAGTTTGGAGAATAAGATATAACTGTGAATTACAACAAAAATTTAGAGAACAAAATATACAAAAGGTAATTAAAGCCTCTAAAATAAGATGGCTTGACCATATATTCAGGTAAGGAGATGAAATCAGGTGAAGAAAATAGAATTGCAAAAGCCAAAAGGAAAAAAGGAGAGGCATGCCACATACAAGGTGGCTTAATAATGTGGTTAGGGAATGTTGGTGTTTATAGGTAGAGGATATTAGTGTCAGATAGGTCAAGCTGATGGAAATTGACTGATACTACCTTGATCAGGAGCTGGCTGAAGAGCTTCAGAAGAAGAAGAAACAATCAAAAAATTCACAAGAAATAAACATCAACAAAGTTAAAAATATAAAAATTACATAAATACATAAAATATGTATAAAAAAAAAAAAAGTTCTCAAAACAATCTAAAATAAGTCAAGAGAGTGCTCTGTAGATAATGAAAATAAGGAGAAAAAAATAAAGACAAAGATCACTGAGTCACTTTCAATGTGTGGTATCAATAAACATCTAAAAAGATCTGCACACAAGGGTTTTTTATTTTAAACTTACCATATTAAATAAAATTATCTGTTGGAATTTTTTTATTGTTTTTAACTCTTTATTCATGTAATTAAAGCATTTTTATGACTTAGATCAGACAAGCATATAACATTCAAAAATTGTATATTAAAATTATTGATCAAGCAGTTATTTTAAATAATTCAAATGTTTTTTTTTTATCATTATAAAAAGCATAGTAAAATAACTGGCACATCAAGATGGGTGAAACCAACAAAGTTATCCAACGATATGAAAGCAAAATCCCATTCGAAAAATGAACTCAACGCTGAGTTTATTGGCTGCAAAATATAAAGCAGAATATCAAAGTTGTGGAGCATGTATGAGTTCAAAAGCAATTCAAAGAATAATTCAATAACCCAGAATAATTCAATCATCCAACTCAACAGTCCAGAAAATAATTCATTGAGTCAGATTCAATCTCCAGGCTGAGCGGCAAGAAGAAAATTTTTCATTGTAGTAAAAATTTTTAAAATTTGAATTTCATGAACCAAATTATGGAAAAATTCTATATTTAATAATGAAAGCAAGTGTAATAAATTTGGAGTCATTGATATCAAAATTTTTAATAAAATGCCAAGAAGAATTTTAAAAAAGAGAACTTATTAAATTCATTAAATGCAATGGAAGAATTATAGAGTGGTAGTGAATATCTTCCCTGAAGTAGGTAAGTTAAAATTTATTGATGTCACCGCCATGTATCAGTAAATGTATACTGACCTCTTGAATGAAAATTTAAAACAATCAATCAAAATTTTGGTTTAAAGACAGACTTACAAGTTCTATTATGATAACAATTACAAGAATACTGCCTTGAACATTCGATTATGGTGTTTATGAATATTCAATCAAGTATTAAAAAATGTTTTACAAGTAAATAAAAGATTTTTATCAAATTTAATTACTCTTATCCAAAAGCTTTTGTGAGTAATATTCATTCTTTTCATTATGTATTATTACATTTAGAATAAATTTATTCTAATATGCATAACAAAATGTAAATAAAATAAAATAGTTTCAAAGTAAAATATTTTTTTTTTAAATTTTCTTTAATAACTTGTTTACATGGCACGTCTATGCAAAAACTTTTTAAGGCACTGTATGTAATAACATTATACACAATAAATAATAACAAGCAAAACATTTTATAAAATATCAGTTATAAAAAGTTATTTTAATAAGTATCATGATACCTTATTTATATATTTTTTATGTTTTTATACTTTTTGCACTTTTTGATACATTTGATTTTTATTTTTTCTTTCTTTTAAATAATAACAATTAATCAAAAAACAAAATATTACAGTCAAAATAAAATTATCATTAGAAACTAAAATTTTCTGTTTCTATGTTACACAAATATAAGTAAACTAAGGTTATTTTATTAAAAAAATTAATGAATTTTATTTCGAAAAAGAGAATTTGCAAGACAATAAAAAATGGGAAAATAATTTGATAAAAACTGGCAAATGAAAATAGAACTAGATGTAGCATGTGACAGATCACAAATACCAAAAACAAAATTTTAAAAATTGATCTG